>CM077654.1:16105585-16370585 GCA_039707465.1 Rhabdophis nuchalis | reverse complement strand
TGGATCGCCAATGTTTTTGCTACCTGGACTAACCCACATTAGTCCAGGTATCAAAAAACATAATCTAGCATCTAGATTATATATAGATCATAATCTAGACATCACCCTGCCAATAAAAGTGCATATAGTCAAGGCTGTGGTTTCCCCAGCTGCAATGGATGGCTGTGAATGTTTGACCATAAGAAAGGCTGAGTGCCAAAGACTGGAGGCCTCTGAACTCTGGTGCTGGAGAAGACTCCTGTGAGTCCCTTGGACTGCAAGGAGATCCAACCGGTCAGTCCTAGAGATCAACCCTGACTGCTCTTTAGAAAGCCAGATCCTGAAGATGAATCTGAAATACTTTGGTCCCCTAATGAGAAGGAAGGATTCCCTAGAGAAGAGCTTCATGCTGGGACCGATGGAGGGCAAAAGAAGAAGAAGGGGACGGCAGAGAATGAGGTGGCTGGATGGAGTCACCAAAGCAGTAGGCATGAACTTAAATGGACTTCAGAGGACAGCAGAGAACAGGAAGGCCTGGAAAAACATTGTCCATGGGGTCGCAATGGGTCGGACATGACTTCACAACTAACAACAATGACTCTCAATGCCTTCTGAAGTTTTACCAACCAAAAGCTTCAGTAACTGTACAGTAATAGATGAATACCCTGTTTCCCCAAAAATAAGACCTCCCCAGATAATAAGCCCAATCAGGCTTTTGAGCACATGCGCTAAAATAAGCCCTCTCCTGAAAATAAGCCCTCCCTGAAAATTTTGCCACACAGCAGCAGCCATGAAGTGACCACGCTTACCACCTCTTCCACCTTATTAACCGCCAAGCGCTTATTTCAGGGGTCAAAAGAAAATAAGACCCTGTCTTATTTTCGGGGAAACACAGTACAAAAATCTAGCGTTGGCCACACCTACAGAATGGTCCCTGTCTGATCGGAATGCAAGCAGATTGAAGGAGGGTTATTTATTTAGGCCTTCATTGATTTGGTTCATAAACTGCCCTGATTGCTATTGGTTCTGAGCAACCGACTACTAGTGCAAGCCAGGCTGTAACACCAAACGAATAACAACATCCAACATTCAGAAGTCTCACTTCTACACCCAGGGAAACAAAACTCAATTAAAAACAAACACCCCAGGCTGTAAGAAAGAACAAGGTTAGAACACATATATCCCCAGGTCCTGCTAGGACAGCAATGATACTATTTCAGAAACTCAGCAGAGTTGTGGGGGGGACAGATGCAATTCCAGAGAAAGGGGGCAGCAGTTGAAAGGACCTGCCTTCAAGATCTTGGCTGACAACATTCCCTCAATGAGGGGACCCCCCCAAAGATTCCCTTCTCCCAGTTCAACTTAGAACTGGGCCACCTTCGGTCTGATCTAAGCGTAGTACACAAAATGATCTGCTACAATGTTCTACCTATCAATGACCACTTCAGCTTCAACCTCAATAATACACGGGCAAACAATCGATACAAACTCAAGGTAAACCGCTCCATACTCGATTGCAGAAAATACGACTTCAGCAACAGAGGGGTCCACGCCTGGAATGACTCTGTGGTTTCTTCCCCAAACCCCCACAACTTTAACCTTAGACTGTCTACTGTTGACCTCACCCCATTCCTAAGAGGTCTGTAACGGGTGTGCATAAGTGCACCAGCGTGCCTACCGTCCGTACCGTTCATGTATTCATAATCTTGTGTGTACTTATATCTATTATCTTGTACACACTTAACAAAACAAATAAAGAAGAAAGAAGAAAGAGTTGGGAAAAGGAGATGATGGAGGTATCTAGATCCTTATCCATGTAGGACATCATTCTTAGCTTTACAAATTAACAGAGTTGGAAGGGACTTTGTAGGTCATCTAGTCTAACCCCCAACCCAAGCAGGAGACCCTACACCATTTGTGACAGATGGCATTTCAATCTCTTCCTGAAAGCCTCCAGTGATGAAGCTACTACAACTTCTGAAGGCAACTTCTGTTCCATTGGTTGGTTGTTCTCAACTTCTCACTGTCAGAAAATTTCTCTTTATTTCTAGGTTGAATCTCTCCTTCATCGGTTTCCATCCATGACTCCTTGTCTGGCCTTCAGGTGCCTTGGAAAATAGCTTGACTCCCTTTTCTTGAGGGCAGCCCGTCAAATATTGGAAGACTGCTATCATGTCTCCCCTGCCCCTTCTCTTCACTAGGCTAGCCATGCCCAGTTCCTGCAACCGTTCTTCATATGTTTTAGTTTCCAGTCTAATCATCTTAGTTGCTCTTTTCTGTACTTTTTCTAGACTCAACATCTTTTTTATAGTGTGGTGACCAAAAGTGGATGCAGTATTCATTCACTTTTTTATAGAGTGGTGACCAAGTACCACACTTGATCTTGTCCCAAATAGCCTAGGTCTGGACTCTTACTGACTAGGTTTGCTCAAGTTCAAGGAGAGAACTAACCTAGAACTAAGGAGCAATTTCCTGAGATTTCGAATAATTAATCAGTGGACCAACTCTAGAAGTTGTGGGTGGTCCAGCACTGGAGGCGTCTATGGAGATTCTTAGTCATCCAGGTCATGGTTGTCCCAGAGGTGCTTTTTTTGAAGAGGCAACTGGAATTTCTGGTTTTTCTTTGAAGAGGTTTCGCTTCTTAGATAAGGTTCTTGGATAAGAAGCTAAACGTCTTCCAGGCAAAACCAGAAAGTCCAGGTGCCTCTTGAAAAAGCACCTTTGGGACATCCATCACTGGAGTTTTTAAAGAAGTGATTGGCAGGCCATTTGTCCATAATGGTATAGGTTCCCCTGCTTGAGCAGGAGGTTGGACTAGAAGACCTCCAAGGTCCCTTCCAACTCTTGATATTGTGTTATTCTGTTAAATTGCAATTCAATGTGGGTATCACCAGGTTGATTTGAAGGCTGGTACAGAACATAAATTTTAGGAGCAAGTCTTTTTGGGAGAAAACAATGGGAAACCAGTTCTTGTCTCGCTGTCAAGATGAGTCAACGTAGATCACCGGAAATCGGGACTCGGAGGAGATTTTATTTGATTTTCCCGTGACAAGGACATTTATGCCGTTGAAACTCAGTCTCGGCAGCTGTTTTTCAAATTGTTAATTTTATAAAAAAGGCAAACCCTGGTTAAGGTGCAACCTTCCATTGACTCACATATGCCCACTTTAAGACAGTTATGGGCGGCTGCTATCCACCCGATGCTCTCCATAGCAGAACCAGGGGGTGACTTTAATGCACGCTGCATCTTTTCAATAGGCATAAAGTCTTTTTTTCAGGAGCTTGTAATAACATCTGGGCATGCATTCAAAATTGTAGTAATCAAGTCGTCCATACTGGTGTTCGCTTCAGGGAGCCCAGATTAGCTCAGCCTTTCAGTCATATGTGAATGAAACAAAGGAAGGCTTCCACACAATTGTGACTCCAGCCACACTTTGCATTCTAACAACCAAGATTTCTTAATGCCTTTGCTCTCTGTCAGTTCCATTCAACCCCTTTGTCCAACCACACCATCTTCAGGGACAATATCAGAATAATTTAGTGCTAGAAAAACAGAAAACTGCCTTGTGCAAAGTTAGTTACAGGTAGTCCATGACTTATGACTCCATTGGAGCCTGTCCATCATGGTTGTGTTCTGACCGAGGCTTCCCAAGAGCACGAAGCAAACTCCTTGTCCCAACAAAAAAAAAAAAACCCTTTTATTAATTCCCTGTGAATTCTGCTCATTCACATCCAGCAAAGTCTTTCAAGGGAGGATTTACAGGCACAGACCTTATCTGGCTTGGAGAGCTGCCAGGCCAATATCTGCAAAACTTGGCAAGGAGTCTCAGAGAATCACAAACCGATTAGCAAACTAATTGTCTCCTGCAAACTCCACTCCCCTTTTGCTCCTCTTTTACTTCCTCTGGGAGGGCCATTCATCGTCCAACTGTGGTCTTACTCCCACGTCGACCCCTGTTCTTTAGCTGTTCCCTTCATTTGGCAACTCTGCGCATGTGCACACTGGGAACAGGCTCCAGCTGTTTTCCTGCCTCACTGATGTCTGACTCTTTTCCCCTGCAACTGTTCTTCATATGTTTCAGGCTCCAGTCCCCTAATCCTCTTGGTTGCTCTTCTCTGCACTCTTTCTAGAGTCTCCACATCTTTTTTTACATCGTGGCGACCAAAACTGTATGCCGTATTCCAAGTGTGGCCCTCCCAAGGCCTTATAAAGTGGTATTAACACTTCACGTCATCTTGAGTCTATCCCTGTGTTTATTAATTACCTTCTCTTAGGGTAATGAAACGTCTCCAAGAAAAGAAGCAAGCTCAGAGAGCGCCAAGGACCCCACCTTTCAACTCTTGAGTGACAAGCATCCTCCTTGATTGGTAAGACCAGGGGTCTGCAAAGTCGGCTCTTTTAAGACTGGTGGACTTCAACTCCCAGAGTTCTGGGAGTTGAAGTCCACCAGTCTTAAAAGAGCCGACTTTGCAGACCCCTGGGTAAGACTATTGGCTGAGCTTGGTCAGTGCCGTAAAAAGAAAAGCAAGATGGTAGCCACGAGAAAATAACTTCCAAAATTCTCGAGGCAATATCTTTATTAACCCAAACAGAAGGCTTGCACAACGCTTGATGTTTTCAGAAAGGTAGCCGTGTTAATCTCTTGCCGCAAAAGGTACAAAGAGACTTATGGAATCTGAAATATTGATTTTTCTTTTTTAATCTCCTAAGCATTCATTCGTCTAATGAAATGTAGTGCAATCTTCAGAAGTTTGCGACAGCTGGAAGCTTTCAGGTTTCCACGAAGGGACGTTTGCGCGATTCCAGACTGTCCTATTTTAAACAAGGAAGGGGCTGAGAACTGTTTGTTTGTTCGTTTCTTTATCTCCCCACGCTTTTGGAAATTTGCAGTGTTACTGAACACCAGCTCCATATCTGATATGATCCCAGGACGAATGTCTGGAAGTAACCCACTGCAGATGTGGCCTGAATACCAGCCACAATTTTTCCACCCTGCTCTTCCAGCAAAAGATTTCTCTAAAAAAACACGCCATTATTTTGCAGACTTTCTATTGATCCAGTCAAGGTATTGTCCCAATCGGATTCAGCAATGCATAAATTATCTGGACAGGCAGCTATTCCCCAGGGTTTTAGCAGATGTCTTTCCCGTGACCTGCTGTCTGATCTTTCTAACCTACAAGAGCTGCCCTCCACCCTTTCAGCCTTCACCCACCGGAAATATTTGAGTAGCAAACTCAAATCAATAAAGTTCCTATCGCGCTCCAAACTTTTAAGACATTTCAATGCATAAAAAAGACATGCGTTTTATAATAATACAATACAATACAATACCAGAGTTGGAAGGGACCTTGGAGGTCTTCTAGTCCAACCCCCTGCATGGGCAGGAACCTTATACCATCTCAGACAAATGGCTATCTAACATCTTTTTAAAGACTTCCAGGGTTGGGGCATTCACAACTTCTGGAGGCAAGCTGTTCTGTTTTGAACGTTTGGCGTTTCGGAACAGGCAGGTTTAAGTAGCACTGGTTTAAAAACAAAAGCAGCATATTGAGCTTTTATGGACAGTACAAGTGATAAATACTGATCATTTCTCGACTTACAACAATTCATTTAGTGACCATTTGAAGTTACAACGGTCCTGAAAAATGTGACTTGTGACTCCCCCCCCCCCCCACACACACATATGACCGCTGCATCCTCCCCAGGGTCATGTGATCAACATTCAGCCCCTTGGCAAATGACTCGTATTTATGTCTGTTGCAGTGTCCTGGGGCAGGGGTCTGCAAAGTTGGCTCTTTGAAAACTGGTGGACTTCAACTCCCAGAGTTCCCCAGCCAGCCATGCTGGTTGGGGAACTCTGGGAGTTGAAGTCCACCAGTCTTCAAAGAGCCAACTTTGTAGACCCCTGTCCTGGGGGGGGGGGGGGGTGTCATGTGATTTGCGACCTTCTGCAAAGCTAAGTCAATGGGGAAGCCAGATTCACTTAACAATCATATGACTAACTTAACAATGGCAGTGATTCCCTGAACAACTGTGGCAAGAAAGGTCATAAATTGAGACAAAATTCACTGAACGACCGTCTTGCTTAGCAACAAAAAACTAGAGCTCCATTGTGGTCGTAAGCCGAGGACTACCTGTGAAAGGCAGAATGGCCCAGAAAGGATTAAATTGGGGCCAGGTGGTGTGAAAAGTGTTGTTACCAACTTGGTGGGCAGGTAGGATCTCCTTGAAATCTTTTCTCTCTGTCCCCAGGCACTCCTTAGGTTTGCCTCTGGGAGATGTCTTATCATCAT
The DNA here is from genome assembly GCA_039707465.1 of Rhabdophis nuchalis. Classification (NCBI taxonomy): domain Eukaryota; kingdom Metazoa; phylum Chordata; class Lepidosauria; order Squamata; family Natricidae; genus Rhabdophis; species Rhabdophis nuchalis. Next base: position 16,364,312 of record CM077654.1, on the reverse strand, counting down.
TAATTATTGTTATTAATTATCATTATTCACAGTGGTTCATGCTTTGACTTTAGGTTACCATCAAAGAGGAAACAATGGAATTTTTAGAAGTCCCCTCTTTCTTTTTTCCCCCTAGAGCGAATTTTAATGGGGCCTATTTATCAAAGCTTAAACTCTCTCTATTTTTTTTTTCATTGCTCACTGATCTGTGGTGATAGAGGATAATCTTCAGAGGGTGGAGTGAAGCAAAACAAACAAATAAAAAAAACCTGTTGCTTATTCCTTATCTCCCTTTAAAGCTTAATATAGTTTTATGTTTCTTTTTTTTAAAAAAAAATTCTTGATTAATATTTGTCATATAAAACCACACAGTCAACAAATATAAGGTAAGGGTAACTGGAAAGACATATATAAACATACCGGGGAAATGTCTAGTCCCCTAGATTCTTCTCCGGGTACCGTCGGCCGGGCAATGCCGGTTGGCGACGCCCAGGGGAAGGGCCTTCTCTGTGGCGGGCCCAGCCTTCTGGAACGACCTACCCCCCCAACCTACGCACCACCTCGGACCTCTGCCTCTTCCGCCAGCGTCTCAAGACGTATTTATTCCAACAAGCCGGCCTAGCATAACCCCCCGTTTCTGATTTTTAGCTGTATAAAATTTTAATTCTCAGAGTTTTAAAAGGGTTTTTTAGCACGGGATTTAATTTAATACTTTTCAATATTGTATTTTGTAATTTTGTATGGTTTTTAATATTGCCTGTGCGCCGCCCTGGGTCCTTACAAGGAGAAGGGTGGGGTATACATTTGAAAAATAAAAATAAATAAAATAGATTGAGAATTGAGTTTATCCCAGTCTAACTTATCAGTTATTAGTTATAATTATACAAAGATTTTTTCTCTCTCCCAAACTTACTATCCTCTTGTCTTATTTATTCCTCACATTGATTTCTTAAGATAGTCTATCTAGTTGGTTTCCTTGGTATCCATTACTCTCCTGTTGTACCATGCATACCATTTATTCCAGCATTTGAAAAAGGTTGAGTCTTGTCTATCTTTTAAGATATATGTTAGTTTGCCCGATTCTGCACAGTTGAAAATTTTGGCTATAATTAGGTGCTCTGGTGGTAGGTTAGTGTCTTTCCAATGTTGCGCAATAGCCATCCTGGTTGCTGTTATTATGTGCGTTTTATGTTTCTTTTGCAATAGTTATTAAAAGCTAAAAAAACCCAATGCAAATTAAAAAAAAGAAACTGCAGAAAAGAGAAAACAGAAAGAAAATAGAGAAGAAAGAAAATATAGTAAAGAAAAAGAAAAGAACGATAGAAAGAAATGACTTCCCTCTTCATCACAAATATAAACAATTTTCGTAAAGTATTGTCTTCTCTTAAAATACAAGAAACGAACTCTCCTTCCCATCTCTTATTTACAAACAAATCCTTAAAGCCTCTTCATCCAGCCCTGATCAGCAAAAGTCCATTAAGGGTTACCGGAGATAATAACGAATCTATTTTAACCTTGATCAAATAAAGCAACTTTAAAATCCTGTCTTTCACTCTGAACAACCCTGAACTTAGGCCTTTCAAACAGTGACCTAAAACTTGATTTCTTTTCTTCTTTTTTTTCTTTGTCCCCCGTCACAAAATTCTTCAAAGCTTTAACAAGTCTCTTTTGTCAATCCAATATAAGAAAATTATCCAGAGCCCTCTCTGGGTTTGTTATTTGTATTCTGCTGGATGTTGCTGTAAAAAATATATATCTTTTTTAAGTCTTATCCCTAAACACTTGACAAGAAGAGGAATACACAGTCTAGACATCTTCATCCCATTCTTGTATTCACGCACATACATAACATACGTGGAGCCAAGAGGGAGCAAAACAATGAAACAGCTAAATCTTCTTTCAGCCTTGAAGGCCGGGGCTGTACCTGCCATATACTGTACAAAGGACACGAAATGTCTCTTGAATTCAGGGTACAGATGGAGGTGTACTTCTGCTGTCCACCAGATTTACTTAACATTTAGCAATTCCAATCTTGGCATTGTTCTGCTATTCTTTTTTTTTTAAAGGGAGAAAAATCTTTTATATTTCTAGGAGGTTCCCCCTGGCATTGGCAGCCTGTGTTTATTTTCCTTAATCTTCCCTCATGTATGCACTGCTGTAAACAACTTTCCCTAATGCATGTGCTTTTGTGGGCAGCCTTTGATTGCAAAATGCGGCAGAGATGTCCAGGAGCTTCGTAATCAGGCCAAGACTTCAGAATCAGACCTGGGAGGGTTCATGATTTGCTCAATTCCCCCAGAATGCATTCTTGCAGGGGTGGGATTGAAATTTTTTTAGCAACCGCTTCTCTGCCCAGTTGCTGGGTAGGGATGGCCATGGTGGGCTGGCACTCCTTGGCCTCCTGCACCATGGCGGGGTGTGTGTGTGTGGGTGTTTTCACCCTCCCCAGGCTCTGGAGGCCACAAAGAAGCCCACTTCTGGACTTCTGGAACTTCCGGTAGGCCCATTTTGCACCCTCCTCAGGATCTGGAGGTTTCCCCGAGCCTCTGTGAGGGTGAAAACAGCCTCCCCTGGGCTCCGGAGGCCCTCTAGAGGCTGGAAACAGGCTCATTTCTTGACTTCCGGGAGGCCTGTTTTTTCCCCTCCCAGAACTTCTGCACTTACCTGGCATTCAAAACAGGCTGTGTGGAGATTACTGGGAGGGGTGGCGTGGGGTGGGTGCGGCCAGCCAGTCCTTGGAACTATCAGTTGGGTGAACCGGATGTAAAATTAACATCTGGTTTGCCTGAACCAGTCCGAACAGGCTGAATCGCACCCCTGCATCCTTGGCTACGCTTCTCGGCAACTCTAGAACTAAGGCTGTACATTTTCTGGGCTTGAGTAAAGGATGAAGAACATCAGGTTGTGTGGGCGGGCAATAGAAAGCCTCCAGTTCAGCCAGACTTGCTATGAATCATGAGCAAGGCCCAATAACGGATTAATAAGGAGAGTCGGTTATCTTAAGATAAATAGTCAAAGCAGCACCAGTCTGAAAAATAGTGAACAGTATTAGCAACTCTGGATTCAGAACCAGTGTTACAACTCTGGTCCCGTAACCAGTGTTAGGGGTAACAAACACCCCCGTTTGAAAATGATGCAGAATAGTGTAATACACCGGACAGTAAAGAGATATAATAATACAATACACTACAATACAATACAATAGCAGAGTTGGAAGGGACCTTGTAGGTCTTCTAGTCCAACCCCCTGCGTGGGCAGGAACCTTATACCATTTCAGACAAATGGCTATCTAACATCTTCTTAAAGACTTCCAGATATGTTGCTTTTAGCACACACAAACTCTAAAACTCTGATAGTAAGAAAATAAATAGTCTTTACTTTGTAGCAACTAAAATACTTCTTCCGACCAGTGAGATTAACTTCTCAAACAATAACAGTCCTTCACCCAACAGAGTTATATTACAGTGATGCAAAACAAATACTTCTTCTTTCTTCAGTCTTCAGCTACTCCTACCCCTTGCCATGTCTCCTAGAGCTGATGAGAATGCCAGTCCACTGGAAGAGAACCAACTAGCTAGCATGGCCACACACACACACACACACACACACACACACACACACACACCAATCTGCCACTGGAAACCTATGCAGCAAAGAAATGCCATGAGCTTGCCGTCCTTCAGTCACTGATACAGTGTTTGTTTTCAGAAAAGCAAAGACTAGGTCCTCAGCGCGCACAGAGGCATTTTCATCAAAATCATGACCGGATAAATCTATCAGCTCTGGGTAATTTTCATCTGATGTGATGTGATCTGATCCGATCTAATCTGATCTTATTTAGAAAATTTATAACGGCTCTGGGCAGCATTCAAAGGAACAATAAAAATGTCCATAAATAGAGTGTCCGTGTTTTTACACATTTTTAACGCAAAAACAAAGACTGTAACCTGGAAAGGTGCTTGTAAATGAAGGCAATCACCATATTATTGGCTTGTTAATAGACTCTTTCTATCTTCCCCAGTTACCCGATTGATCAGTCCAGGTAGTCTTCAGCTTACAACCATTTGTTTAGTGACTGTTTGAAATTACAAGGTTGACTCAGCCTTCCATCCTTCTGAGGTGGGTAAAAGGAGGACCCAGATTGTTGGGGGGCAATAGGCTGACTCTGTAAACCGCTTTGAGAGGGCTGTAAAGCACTGTAAAGTGGTATATAAGTCTAAGGGCTATTGCTATTTCTCCCCTCCTTTCCTTGGTCCTGGTGGAGCAGTGGTTAGAATGCAGTGTTGCAGGCAAACTCTGCCCACAGCCTAAAGTTTGATCCTGACCAGCACAAGGTTGACTCAGCCTTCCATCCTTCCCAGGTGGATAAAATGAGGACCCAGATGGTTGGGAGTAAGAGGCTGACTCTGTAAAACCACTTAGAGAGGGCTGTAAAGCACTGTAAAGTGGTATATAAAGTCTAAGGGCTATTGCTAGTGCTATTGCTACAACAGCATTGAAAAAAGTGACTTATGACCGTTTTTCACATTTACAACCATTGCACCATCCCCATGGTGATCAAAATTAAGGTGCTTGGCGACTGATTCCCATTTACGACAGCTGCCATCCCAGGGTGATGTGATCCCCTTTTGCAACCTTTGGACAAGCAAAGTCAATGGGGAAGCCAGATTGTCTTTAACAGCCATGTTAGTAACTTAACAACTGCAGTGATTCACTTAGCAACCATGGCAGGAAAGGTGGTCAAATCAGTCAAAACTCACTTAACAAATGTCTCGCTTAACAACAGAAACGTTGGGCTCAATTGTGGTCGTAAGTTGAGGTCTCCCTATATAGCATTTTCCCCGATGACTTCTACCACTTCCTGATTCTCACAATGTCCCAGCCTGCCTAAAGATCCTGGAAGGATGAGAAGTCATGGCCATCTAGAAGCGTCCATGTGACTGAGGATGGAGACCAGCAGCAAACAGGCCCTGGAGGATTCTCCCGTGATTGGAAGCCACCCCAGGCTTGGAAGCTGCGTTGAAGGGAGACCCTCTGGTTTCAGGGCTACAAAAGTTGGAGAAGGAAGCAAGACCGAACATTGTCTAAAAAACAATCGGCTGCCTCTTCTCTTTCTGGCCCAGCAACCCTGCCTTCTGGGTCCTTTCCAAAATTTAAGCATGGCAGGTAAATCCTTCATGGCTGGGGATGGGAGGTTGCGACAGAATGGTAAGTGGAACCAAATGTTTTCCCCTGGATGGGTTCTTCTGGGAAGATGTTTACAGACCCCTCACATCCTGGACATAAATTGTTTCAATTCCCAAACTTAAAACGACGCTATAGAGCACTGCACACCAAGACAACTAGACACAAGGACCGTTTTTTTCCTGAACGCCATCACTCTGCTAAACAAATAATCCCCTCACCACTGTCAAACCATTCACTAAGTCTGCGTTACTATTACTATTAGTCTTCTCGTCGTTCCTATCCTCCTTCTCCTCCCACTTATGACTGCAGGACTGTAACTTTGTTGCTTGTATCCTTACGATTTACAGTGATATTGTTTCCTAGTATGATTTGATTGCTTACTTGTGCCCTATGGCTATCATTAAGTGTTGCACCTTATGATTCTTGACCAATGTATCTAGTCTTTTTCTGTACACTGAGAGCATATGCACCAAAGACAATTTCCTTGTGTGTCTAATCACACTTGGCCAATAAAGAATTCCTTTCCTTTCCTTTCCTTTCCATTCCATTCCATTCCATTCCATTCCATTCCATTCCATTCCATTCCATTCCAGTTCTGTTCTATTCTATTCTATTCTATTCTATTCTACTCCTATTCCTAATTCTATTCGTCATTCTATTCCCTATTCCAGGGGTCTGCAAAGTCGGCTCTTTTAAGACTGGTGGTCTTCAACTCCCAGAATTCCCCAGCTAGCATAGCTGGCTGGGGAATTCTGGGAGTTGAAGTCCACCAGTCTTAAAAGAGCCGACTTTGCAGATCCCTGCCCTATTCTATTCTATTTTGCTATCAAAAGCAAACAGACTGATTTAAAGGCTGTTTCTGCCCAACACGTTTAATCAAATCCAGCGAAAACACAGCAGCTGCATTGGCGCTTAGCATGTCTTGAACTTTGTTAGTTTAGTCGCTAAACCTTTCCGTTGACGCAGTGCTTCTCAACCTTGGCCACTTTCAGATGGGTGGACCCCCCAACTCCCAGAACTCCCCACCCAGCTTGCTACATAAGCACAGCCACAAAGATATCCGTTCTGTTTTGTTAAATAAAGCTCCCAAACTGGTGGGGGGGGGGGGAATCAACCCAGCTGGCGGTGAGATGAGTGTGCGGATGGATAAGAGGCTTAGCGGGCGAAATGGGTACCACAAATCTCTCCAAGGGTTAGAAGCCCATCCTGCCTGCCTTAACCCTCCCCATGCTCTCTATAGCCTGTTCTCCCCACCCCACCGCCCCAATCCAACAGATGCCATTCCTTCTGCAACCCCAGGAGGACAGAGCTGCTAAAAGATTCCACTTCTGCGCATGGAGAAATCTGGGTCATCAAGAGGCATCTCCCTGACCCGAACGGTGGGAGGGAGGCTGGATAGTCTCCATCGACTTCCTACGAAACCGCAATCCCACCCTAAAGCGTCTTTCCTGTGCTGTTTCCAATAGCCCCGGCCATCTCCTTCTCTTTGCTTCTCATCAGCCTTGGCAAAAAAAAAACCCCTTTTTTCTCCATGGCTGGATTTTCCCTCCCTCTGGCTCGGCTCTAGAGGGGCTCCCCACTGCAGGAAAGCCACAGCAGGAAGTGACCTCATGCTTTTGGCAGACTCGGCTGCCTTGCAGCTCCCAGGGCTCTCTGCACTACTCCAAAGGCCATCTCCCCCACCCCCACAACTGCCTGCCAACTGAAGACGACCCTCCTCTTTCAGCTATCTTGGTTTAAGGTAAAGGTTCCCCTGGAATATATGTGCTAGTCGTTCCTGACACTAGGGAGCAGTGCTCATCTCTGTTTCAAAGCTGAAGAGCCAGCACGGTCCAACGATGTCTCCGTGGTCATGTGGCCAGCGTGACTCAATGCCGAAGGTGCACGGAACGCTGTTATCTTCCCACCAAAGGTGGTTCCTATTTTTCTACTTGCATTTTTTTAATGCTTTTGAACTGCTAGGTTGGAAGAAGCTGGGACAAGTCACGGGAGCTCACTCCGTTACGCGGCACTAGGGATTCAAACCCCTGAACTGCCGACCTTTCTGATCTTAGCCACTGAGCCACTGTGCCCCCTTGGTTAGACCTCTTGGTTAGACCTTTGCAAAAGACGGCTTTTCCATCGCTTTCTGGATGCTCTGACCATCCCATCCCTCCTTCTTCTCTCCAAATGTTCCCAGCCTGTCCCAAAATTTCCTGAGGCTGTCCAGCAAGAGGAAAAAGGATGGAGATCAGCGTCTGCTGTGGCCCTGGCTTTCCTCCTGCACTTTCCAAGGCCTCCCATCCGTCCCTGGCTCTTCCCTCCCATCCTTGCACTGATGTTTCCAAGCAACTCTTGGCCAGATGTGGACAAAGAAGGGTCAGGAAAGGAGGCCCAGCCCAGAGCACGGATCTGGGGCACCCGAGAGAGAGCAGGAGGGAGGGAGGGAAGTCAGAGAAAGCAGGATGTCTTCCCAGTGCATTTCCTCAACCCCAACCCTCCACCCTCCCCTTCCAAGTTCTGACAGATGAGACAAAAGACAACAGCCAGGAACAGGCTGGGGCACTCTGTGCATCTGTGTATGCGCCTGCCTGTCTGTGTGTTTGCACACATGGGCTCTACCAATGCACTGTGCAAGCGAGAAACCTCAGCCTTACTGACCAACGGCCAGGAACCAGTAGCGAATGGGGCGAGTGTGGAAGAAATCCCCACCCCAATGGGAGCAAGAACCTTTCAATCCGCGTACGGCATCTTCTCCAAAACCCTCAGCCTGTTCCAAGTGTGGAAAGGAGGGGCACCGAGCTGCAGAATGCCATTCTCAAACACTGGCTAGGAGACCGGAGTGCCCATTGAGGGGGTGGGGGGAAACTTACGAAACCTGGGGAGATCGTAGAATCTCCACCTCCTCCTCTCTTGGCTCATTTCCACAAATTTCTAAAGCACTCGGTGAGGAAAAGATGGATGGATCTCACCAAAGAAGCCGGTAGGATCACAGCACAGGAATCTAACGCCTTGCATAGCATTTAAGCCAGCTGTTCTGACCTGGGCTTCCCCAAAAAGCACGAGGCTGAGTCCTGGTCCCAACAAAACCCCTTTTCATTAAACGAATGTGAATTCCTCTCATTCCCATTCAGCAAAGGCCTGACAAACAGTCTTTCCAAGGAAGATTTATGACCACCGACCTTATCTAGCTTGGAAAGCTGCCATGTGAATATTTCCCAAATGAGGTGCTGTGCAAGGAAAGACAGGGCACAGAGTCTCTGAGATTCACGGACAGATCTTCACACTCCTGAAACGAATCTAACGACCCACCGAATGAACTGTCATAACTATGAGTTACTTGTTAAGTGTCTGAATTTTGATCCCACAACTATAGCAATGGTGGCTAGTGTGAAAACACTAGCCTAGGTTACTTTTTTAAAGTGCCGTTGTAATTTTGAATCGAACTGTTGTAAGCTGAGGACTAACCTGTACCAAAGAGCTACGAATTACTGTTTTTTTTAATATGCTAACCGCAGTGACATTACTGTAGCACAAAGATGAAAAGACTGGGCATTGCCCACCCTGGAGGAAGGTTGATGAAGATGATGGATCTTTCCTAAGATGGCTTAATTGACTCATTTGATCAGAGAAAGGACAATACCTACACTTAATAGTGGCTGGAAACTCCTTATGGAGTTTTAGCCTCAAAAAGAACAAAAGTGGACTTACAATTTATGACTCCAATGATTAGACAGGATGGATATAGAAAGAAGGGAGTGATGATTAACTTGAGGGAGAGACAGAGAGAGGTTAAAATATAATTGTACTTGGAACTGCTGTGAAGATCAGAGGTTGCTTCTTCAAATAGTTTTTTACCTTTTTTTTTACACTTTTAGCTTTCTCTTTCATTTCTCCTTCCTTCTGTTTTAGTTTGCATGAGTTCTTACTATTGTTATTAAGGACTCCAATAAAAAGATTATAATCCAGCTCTATATCTTCTTCTATATAAATAAAAATGTAACAAGGGTTTGTTCAAAACCGCTAATCTCCGAAAGTACTGCAACGATCGCTTCCAAATTTTCACACAACGTTCCTTTCAAATATGGCACCAATGATATATATATATATAGTGTAGATGTCACACCTGTGCCAGGTACATGCAACGGAAATGTAAAAAATTGTTAAAAAGGTAGGTAGATGGATACAGAGAGAACAGTGGGCCACAGGTATTATGTCATCCTTTATGACATAAAATACTCTGTCCATAAGATTCAAGGAGAAATACAGTAGGTAGGTAGGTAGGTAGGTAGTTAGGCAGCTATAGGGATAGAGGGAGGGAGGAAATGTAGTAGGTAGGTAGGTAGGTAGGTAGGTAGGTAGAGGGCTAGAGAGGGAGAAATACAGTAGGTAGGTAGGTAGGTAGGTAGGTAGAGGGATAGAGAGAGAGAGAAATGCAGTAGGTAGGTAGATTGAGGGTTATACGGTGGTTGTGTGTACGTGTTTGTGTGTGCAGGTGTAGATCTACGCATAGATTGGTTGGCCATTTAACCGGACTGGGCCACAGCAACGCGTGGTCAGGAACAGCTAGTATATATATAAAATCCAAAACTGTGGGCTAAACTGGGAAGTCAGGAAAACATTTCTGAAAAGGCAATGGCCAATCCTGTCTGCATTATGATCAAGAAAACCATTTGGTTGGGCTCTCCTGATCTTCAAAATTTCCCTGCAGGTATCTAAAGTTTTGTTTGGGGGAAATGGAAACTACACACCTCAATTCTACTAAGGGTGGATGCTTTAGTTGAGATATACCACCTGCAACTGATCCTACATTAGCACGCATCAGACGTCCTAAGGTCAGACAAACTGGGATCAAGACACGAGATGACAATGCAAGGGTGACAGACAGTATCCTAATGTCCCATCCTAGCCTAAGGCTTCCTCGCTTCCTACTGGCAGAACAAGGAAAAACAGTGATGGTAAATTACAGGTATAGTGTCCAGCTTCACTGTAGACTGTGGGCAAAAGGGATGCATTTGCTAAACCTGTTCCTTTTGTTCAAGAAGCAAATAATTGCAAGGAGAAATCTAGCATGCCAGGGAAAGGACCAGATTTGTAAGTTCTGATATGCTTGTTGTCTACGGGCAGAGAAGCCTAGTTTGCTGATCAGAGGGAAGCAAACACTCTTCAGAGAAGCACTGTATTTTTCAGAGTATAAGACACGCCTTTCCCCCTAAAAAAGAGGGTAAAAATCTGGGTGCTTCTTATATACTGAATACAGCATTTTTGGCCTACCAAAACCCCACTCCCTTTGCAAAAATGGATGTGCAGATGGTTTGGGAGGCTTGCAAAGTGCTCCTGAGGGTTGGGGAGGGCAGAAATGAGCAAAGAACGAGCTGTTTTTAATCGTTTTTGCCCCCCTGCCCCCAGGAGCATTCTACAAGCCTCCCAAACCCTCTGCACTTTTGTTGTTGAAAAAACAGAGGTGTGCAGAGGGTTTTGGAGGCCTGCAGAGTACAAAAACCTTTAAAAAAAAAAAACCTCTTCAAAATCATGGGGCATCTTATACTCTGGTGCGTCTTATAGTCTGAAAAATACGGGCCTTTGTTCCTGCCTCTTGGAAGTAGAAGAATCCTTTCTCATATTTCCTTTAACGCAGGTACAGAGCCGAGGCAGAGAGCGAGACTTTTCCACCTGGGTCACAATTCTCTGGACATCAACTTGGCTTGGTTTGCCTCTTTGAATCTTATGGGGGTTTCAGAAACACCTTCAGCAACCTGTTGCTCTACCTCAGAGCTGGGGAACAAGATGGCCGTTTTATGATTTACGGCAGGGGTGTCCAAACTTGAGCACTTTAAGACTTGTGGACTTCAACTCCCAGAATTCTCCAGTTAGCCATGCATGGCTGGCTGGGGAATTCTGGGAGTTGAAGTCCACAAATCTTAAAGTTCCCAAGTTTGGACACCCCTGATTTATGGAGTTCAACTCCCAGAATTGGTAAGCCGGCATGGGAATCCTGGGAGTTGACGTCCACAAGTCATAAAGGGGAGGGGCATCATTTCCCCCGCCTCTGCTCTTCACCAACCAGAGCAGAAAAGCCAGGACTACCTGCCTGCCTCTCCCCTCCCCCCCGGACCTTGCCCCTCCATCCATCGGGGCTCCCTTACCTGGGCCGCCCATACTTGCAGTGAAGGTTCACCCTGAAGTTCCTCTCGCTGCCATCCACTTCGCTGTTGGGTGGCCGCAACCCTGGACCCTGGCTGCACGGGAACCATTCAGCTGGCGGGTTGGCTCCGTTTTCCAGTCCAATGGGCTGGCACGCATTGGAGATCCCATCTGCCAAAGGAAAGCACACAGACCCGGGCTTGTGAAGAAGGGCAAGCGGAGGAGCAGGAAGAGAACGACAGCGGTTTGACAGCCCCCCCCTCTCCAAACTCTTTTCAAGGAGATTTCATTTCAAAGGGATTCAACAGCGGTGAGAAGTGTCCAGTCTGGGGATATCTCTCTCTCTCTCTCTCTCTCTCTCTCTCTCTCTCTCTCTCTCTCTCTCTCTCTCTCTCTCTCTCTCTCTCTCTCTCTCTCTCTCTCTCTGTGTGTGTGTGTGTGTCTTTCTCTCTCTGTCTCTCTTTGTCTCGCTCTTTCTCTGTGTCTCTGTCTGTCTCCCTCCCTCCCTCCCTCCCTCTCTGTCTTTCTGTGTGTGTGTTTCTCTCTCTGTCTTTGTGTCGCGCTCTTTCTCTGTCTCACTGTCTCTGCTTCTGTCTCTTTCTGTGTGCCTCTGTCTCTCTTCCTCTCCCCTGTCTCTCTGTCTCTCCCTCTCTGTCTCCCTCCCTCTCCCTCTCTGTCTCTCTCCCTCTCCCACTCTGTCTCTGTCTCCCTCTCTGTCTCTCCCTCTCCCTCTCTCTCTCTCTGTGTCTCTCTGTGTCTCCCTCCCTCTCCCTCTCTGTCTCTCCCTGTCTCTCTCCCTCTCCCCCCTCTCTCTCTGTGTCTCTCTCTGTGTCTCTCTCTGCCTCTCTGCCTTTGCCTCTGCCTCTGCCTCTCTCTCTCTCTCTCTCTCTGTGCCTGCTTGAGTGGTGCAAGGCAAAGGCAGCTCTCTGAGGGCACAAATAGCCGCGCTCCCTTGTGCTACATTCTTCCCCTTTACAAGCTCGTAGAGTTTTCTTTCCTATTTTTTTTTTTTAAAAAACAAGCTTCCATTTTGTGGTGGAGATGGAGAAGGTATCCGTGCGGACTCTACCTTTCCCGCCACCCGAATACAGCTCTCCCCGGCCAAGCGGTCCTTCTGGCTGGAGAGGGCTGGCCGACGGTCCCATGAAGCGTGTTCAAACCCCGCTTGGCCCTTTCCCTTAGAAACAGCGGCTGCCTTGCCAAGGCAGGAGAGGAAAACCTGACCCACCCACCCGCTCTGTTTTTTTTTTCCTAAGGAAGGACCCTCCTCCCTCCCTCCCTCCCTCCCTCCCTCCCTCCCTCCCTCCCTCCGGAGCCTTCCTGGCTTAGAAGGAAGTTTGAGCTGGGCGGCCCCCACCCGCCAGGAGTGAGGGAATCCTGTGTCTTTTGTTCAGGGTAGCTGGTTCCTGCTCAAGGTCATTAAAAATACAAAGGGTTTGGCTTTGGAGGACAACAGATGTGCACCAGGGAGTGGGGCACGGGGGGGGGGGGCAAGGGGGGGCAAGGCTCCTGGAGAATGCAACACACCTCACCCAAGAGGCATGGCAGTGCGGGTCAGAGGCCTGTGTGGCTCCGATAAACAGACCAAATGTCTGTGCGTCTGTTTGGATGCCAGACCCGGCTGTCACTCATCGGATCCCAGGCGCTCTGGGCCTTTCCTTCCTCATCTGGTTTCCCCTCCCTCTTCTTCTCTTCCCTTTCTGTCCGTGGTATCATAGCCCTGCAGGGGCATCAGCCAAACTCTATTAGCTACAGTCATCCCGCTATCTCAAGCTGTGTGGTGTGTGAGCAAGTATGTGTCGGTGTGTGTGTGAGTGTGTGAATGAGTGAGTGAGTGAGAGAGAGAGAGAGAGAGAGAGAGAGAGAGAGAGAGACAGACAGACAGACAGACAGACAGACAAAGACAGACAGACAGTGAGTGAGTGAGTGAGAGAGAGAGAGACCCAGAGAGGCAGAGAGAGAGACAGAGAGAAAAACAAAGAAAGACACACACACACAGAAAGACACACACACACAGAGCGCAAGAGAGAGACAGAAAGAGAGAGATAGAGAAAGAAACAGAGGCAGACAAACAGACACACACACAGAGGCAGAGAGAGAAAGACAGTGAGAGACGGAGAGAAAGAAAGAGAGACAGAGACACACACAGAGAGAGGCAGAGGCAGAGAGACAGAGAGATACACACACAGACAAAGACACAAACAGAGAGAGACAGACACACACACATACAGAGACAGACAGACAGACAGACACACACACAGACAGAGAGACAGACAGACAGACAGACAGAGAGACAGAAAGAGGCAGAGGGACAGAGAGAGAGACAGACAGAGAGAGAGAGAGAGAGAGAAAGAGGCAGAGAGAGGGAGAGAGAGAGGCAGGGAGGGAGGTATTCATGCTCTGCATGCCAAAATCTGCCTCTCAGTTTTCACACGGCTTGTGCACTTTTACCTACAGGATAGAGAGGCAGGGGTTTCGCCGACATGCATTGGAGAATGCCTGGGTCTTTTTACCAGAGCACAGAAAAGCGCCCGTCTCTTTCCATACTACAGCTATTCTCTCTGTGTGTGTGGGGGGGGGGGTGCGTGCGTGTGTGTGTCCACTCAACATACTTAACTCAGTCAGTGGCGAGCGTACAAACAGCCTACTAAGCTCAGTCAGCTGTTGCCTTGATCGGCCTCTGAGTGCGCGGGCACACATGTGCATCTGCGCTTTAGTGTGTTTTGCGCAAGCCCGGCTCACTCTGTTCGAAGCACTGCACCAACCCATAAAATGGGTAATTCACTAATCGGGCTATGTGCATTCAATGCGGCCAATAAAGCAAAGCAGAAATAGGACATGGAAAGCCCTGGGAGAGTTAGCTTAGAGCAAGGGTCAGCAAACTGCGGCTCTGGAGCCACATGTGGCTCTTTCATCCCTCTGCTGCGGCTCCCTGTTGCCAGTCGGTTTCATAATTGATAGGATTTTCGGATAGGACAGGTAGAGGAAAAAGGATGCCATGCTAGGAGGAGACTCTATGGTGTGAGAACCAGACATCCCATCGGCTCCATAAGGACCTTTGTGGCTCTTTGATTGTTTACGTTTGCTGGCTTAGAGCCGTAAGCACAAGGATGAAACAACAACAACTTTGCAAGGGGTACAGATATCCAACCCTTCTATTGCGGCAACCTGAAGGTGGTCAGGCTAGCAGAATCCACCGTGAATTAAACTGCCATCTCGGCTATTGCTTGCCAAGCAGTTGCAGCATCATCTCCCTACTCCAACCTCTCGCTCTCCCAGGTTTCATTTACACAGTACTTACACCCTGTCTGGGGGCCATTAGATCTGCCCAAGTCCCTTGCAAGCCAAGGATCCAGTACTCCTTCTCTTGAATGCAAGGCCACCATCGCTTGGACGGCAAGACCGTGCTTCCAAGCAGTCCCTGGAAGTCAACCCCCCATCCTGGCCTCTTCTATTCCCCATCATATCTTCCTCATCACAACCGTTTCAAGGAGACGTGGGGTCTGCAAGAAATAGGCTAGCCATCGAGATGTGTGGCGGGTGTGTGTGTGTCGCAGGCGGAAGGATTTTAATTTGACCAAGACATCCCAGAGTCCCTAATCAAGGGATATCTCAGGCAAAGAGGAGCTTGGTAAGTTGACTTGCTCTTCCATTAAGGGAAGGGAAGGACAGGGAAGGAAATGGTGTGGAAGGGAAGGATGTGGAAGGAAAGGATATAGAAGGGAAGGACGTGGAAGGGAAAGGAAGGACAGGGAAGGGAAGGACAGGGAAAGAAAGAATGTGGAAGGAAAGGATGTAGAAGGGAAGGATGTGGAAGAAAAGGGAAGGACAGAGAAAGAAATGAAGTGGAAGGGAAGGACGTAGAAGGGAAGGATGGGAAAGGAAAGAGAAGGATGTGGAACAGAAGGGAAGGACGTGGAAGGAAAGAATGTGGAAGGGAAGGGAAGGACTGGGAAAGCGAAGGGAAGAATTAACTTTCCTCCCTCTCTGAAAACCTAACCTTTGGACCCGAATTCCCTCGGAATCGCAAATTCCCCTTCCTGGGACTGCAGGAACCGAGTTTGCCAAAACAGACCAATTCCCATTTCACAGATAAAGAGCTGAAGCAGAGACTGGAATTTGAGCCAGTCTAAGGCTGTTTATTTTGGGAGACCGATTATGCTCATCTCTATATTGACACATCTGCCTGGTCCATCTGCCAGGCTGCAAGGGGGAGAGTCAGGGCAAACCATGTGGACTGTGGCATTGGCTCTTCCTCCACTGGGCGGGACAGCATCTCAGGAGGAAAGAGATGCCCCCTTATGCTAGGGGAAAGAGCTCCGTTCAAAGGATCCTAAGCAGAGCCAGGGCTGTGGGTCATCACCAGGCAGAATGCTGCCAAGGCCACCCATAAGTCCTGGCGAAAGAGCAGGATTTCCAACCGAGAGCTTCAAAGCAAAGTTTGGGACCCCATCCAGGCTAAGCCTGCACACCTTTCCAAGTCCTAACATCAGGGGAGGCCTTTGAAGGTTCGCAGGCCCACTTGGGAGCAAATCCTTATTATGGTTTGGGCTTTCGTTTTTGGGGGGGAGGGGGGTTGGTGAAGGGAAGCCTACATGGGGTCCAAGAAGGAGACTAGACCCTTTCCTACCAGCTGAACTGAATGTTTCTCCGAGTGATAGACTACAAAGCTTCTGTCAGGAGAGGGAGGGAGGGAGAGAGGGGGAGAGAGACAGAGAGGGAGGGAGAGAGGGGGAGAGAGACAGAGAGGGAGGGAGAGAGGGGGAGAGAGACAGAGAGGGAGGGAGAGAGGGGGAAGGAGGGAGAGAGGGAGGGAGAGAAAGGGAGGGAGGGAGGGAGAGAGACAGGGGGAAAGAGAGAGAGGGAGACAGACACAGAGGGAGGGAGGGGGAGAGAAAGAAAGAGGGAGGCACAGAGAGAGAGGGAGGGAGGGAGAGAGAGGGAGAGAGAGGGAGACAGACAGAGAGACACACACAAAGAGAGAGAGGGAGGGAGAGGGAGAGAGAGGGAGACAGATAGACAGAGAGAGATACACAAAGAGAGAGAGGGAGGGAGAGAGAGAGGGAGAGAGAGACACACACAAAGAGAGAGAGATAGGGAGGAAGAGAGAGGGAGGGAGGGAGAGAGAGACACACACAGAGAGAGAGAGGGATGGAGGGAGAGAGAGGGAGACAGACAGAGAGAAACAGAGAGAGAGAGAGAGGGGAAGGAAGGGAGAGAGGGAGAGGGAGAGAGAGGAGACAGAGAGAGGCACACAAAGAGAGAGAGGGAGGGAGGGAGAGAGAGACAGAGAGAGACACACAGAGAGAGGGGGGGGGAGACAGAGAGAGACACACAGAGGGAGAGACAGAGAGGGATGGAGGGAGGGAGAGGGAGACAGACAGAGAGAGACAGAGAGAGAGAGGAAGGGAGAGGGAATGAGAGGAGACAAACAGAGAGAGACAGACAAAGAGAGACAGAGAGGGAGGGAGGGAGAGAGACATGCAAAGTAGCCAACAACCTATTAAGCAGCTGCAAAGAAGAAAAGGCGACAGATTCGGAAAAGATAAATTAGCAAATTAGCACCATCTCCTGAGCTGCAGCAGTTGATGAAGGGCATGGAAATAATGACAATAATATGAGGAAAAGAGTTTCAAAGCCTAAAGTTTCCCCACCACCCTCCTTTTCCTTCCCCCAATCATCCTTTGGAGGATTTTCATGCTGACTTGACAGCGGCCACTGAGGAATTGGAAGCCAGGCCTTGAAGGCGACGCTACTTATTACACTCACAGGGTTTGCCTTCCACCAGTGGCTGCCCTGGGTGCTTTCCAACTGCCCTTTCCATCTCCCCCCTGAACCGCTGCGTTCTTCCTCTCTGCCGGGCCCTCCTCTTCTGCCTCGCCCAGCCAGGTTGCCATGGAACTGTGTCCTTTGCTGCACAACTGAAAATGGATTTGTCACCTCCATCTTTTTATCCCACTACGGGTTCACACTTGGATGTATCCCCCTGCTGTGTCTCGCTCTGTCTCTACCCGGCTGCTGGCAGGGTCCTCCCTCTGCTTCCCATGCCCGTGTTTTTACACCCCTACTTTCCTGGACATCGAGCTGGCTTTGGTGACCTTCAAAAGCTGGGCAGGGCTGCACTTGATTAGTAAGTGGCTGGGAACTCGAGCGGACTGCGAAATCAAATCCAAACCAAAACCCAGGAAGAAGGCAAGGGCAAACTAAGGGTCCCCTGAAGACTACAGGCCGGAGGTGGGGTTCAGCCGGTTCTCTCCGGTTTGGGCGAACCGGTAGCGGCGGCTGCGTGAGGCTCCACCCACCGGCCCCGACATAATGCGCGAGCTCTGGAAGGGCTCCCCACTGCAGGAAAGCCACAGCAGGAAGTGACCTCATGCTTTTGACAGACTCGGCTGCCTTGCAACTCCCAGGGCTCTCTGCACCATTCCAGAGACCATCTCCCACCCTCTCCCCGCTGCCTGCCAACTGAAGACGACCCTCCTATTTCAGCTATCTTGGTTTAAGACAGGGGTCCCCAACCTTTGCAACTTTAAGTCTGAAGGACTACAATGCTCTTGCTTAGCAACCAAAATGTTGGCTCAGGAACTCTGGCATTTGAAGCACGCAAGTCTTAAAGTTGTCAAGTTACCAGACCCTTGCACCCCTAACCCTTTAGGGGGGGAAAACCCCAGGGGTGTTCAAACTTGACAGCTTTAAGATTTGTGGACTTCAACTCCCAGAATTCCTCCTCTCGCTCTTCATCTTGATGATGGGTGGACGGGCGGGGGGAGGGAGCTGGAACTGGTTCTAAATGGCACTGTAGAACTGGCAGAAGCCCACCCCTGGTGTAGAGTTACAGCAAAGGGGTGAATGTGGGATAAGGAAAAACGGCCCTCGGAGGACCAGGCTAGTCTCAACTGCCTGGAGCTGGCAGCAACAGCCAGAAAGTCAGAAAAAGAAGCAGGCCAAACACAGAAGGCTTTTCATTCTGAGTTAGGGCCCCCCAGCTCCTCTCAAGACTCCCTCCTCCTGCCAGCTTCCCTCTAAACTCAAGTGGGACATGGAAAAAAAACCCCCAAATCCTGAGCTCCAGTCCCAGGAGTCCATCTTTCTATGGGACAAAGAGGTGTAGAGTCAATCCACTGGGATCCTTTCGACACCGAGAGAGACAAGGCCGATGCCCCCCGAGAGGAAAGGGCCACTCCAAATGGCAGGCGGAGATGTCCTCGTGTTCATGTGGCCAGGAAAAGAGGAGATCTCTCTGAAGTCCTTGCTCCCAACCCAGGAAACGCATGGGTAGTCCTCAACGGGAACCCCAAATTTCCACGACTAAGCAAGGAAGATGTTCTCCAGGTCGTGTTCCATTTTATGGCCTTTTCTGCCACTGTTGCTTCAAGCGAAGGGCTGCAGATGTTAAGTGAAACATGCTGTCCTTAAGCGAATCTGGCTCCCCGCCCCGCCCCATTGATTTTGCTGGTCAGAAGCCAGCTGGAAAAGGTTACAAATGGTGATCCCATGACGACCCCAGGATGCTGCAACCGTCATAAAGAGGAGCTGGCTGCCAGCTGCCTGGATTTTGATCACATGACCAGGGGGATGCTGCAGTGGTCACAAATGGGAAAACCCCAGGGCCATTGCAACTTCAAATGGTCACTAAGTGAATGGTTGTAAGTCAAGAACTTCCTGCATCCCAATGAATATCATCACCTTTGCATGCAAACTGACACAAGGCCCTAGAAGTGGGAAAAGGTGGCTACAAGCAAAAAATACCAATGCACGCTTGTGTTGCAGGGTCATGTTGCATGAACCTGCACAACGAATACACACACACACACACACACACACACACAAACACACACACACACACACACTTCACAAACAAAACACACACACATTTTTCCACTCGCTCATCCTGATTTGCTTACCCCAAAATTTCATTTTTAGCTGCTCTTGTTTTTCACCTCTGAGGACCAATCAGGAGGCTTGGGTAAGATGCAAATCCCAAACCAGTAATAAGCCAAGAAATGGAAACAATCAAGGATGGGGGGGACGGCATTTGAGTATGTCACACTAAGCCACCGTTACATTCAGGCAGGCGGCAATAAACCCTGATTTCAAATCCAAAGGCAAATCGGGATATTCCCCCCCCCCCCCAACTGAGGGCTAAGCCAAAAGCAAAGTGCACAGTCGCTTGGTGTGATGTGTGACCTCAGCCAGTGGCTCAGAGCAGCAGAGCTACACACGCACACTCATACAAAGCAGAATCCTACACACAACTGCCCTTACACCCGTGATGGCGAACCTATGGCACGTGTGACAGAGGTGACACGCAGAGCCCTCTCTGCTGGCACGCGAGCCATCGGCCCAGTTCAGCTCCACCGTGCATGACCGCACACCTCCCACTGGCCAGCTGATCTTCGGGTCTATGCTGTGCATGCATGGGTGGGGTGGGGTGCGCAGGGAGGGACATGCATGGGGGCCGCGCACGCATTGCATTTTGGAAGTTCGGGAGTGCACGCTTTGGGAGCTTGGTCCGTGATGGTTAGCCATCACTGCCCTAGACACCCACACACCCGCACACAGAGGGACCCAGTCACCCCAAGTCCCCAGCGAAGGCTACGAGCACTTACAAGCCCATTGCGAGAATTGTTGCTCTCCAACTGGGAGAGCACATACACACACCCAGCAGAGTAACAACGGCCCACCGTTCTTCCTGACGTTGTAATTAATGGGCTGGAGCCTCCTTGCCTTCCCTGATTCTCCTAATGTTGCAACAAGCCTGTGCCTGCCAGGAGGCTTGTAATTCCCATCACTTCCCTGGCTGTTTGGGAAACCTCATCTGCTTCAAGAACAGCTCACTGTTGACCACACAGGGGGGAGAGGGATGCAGACCTCCCGCCCCCTCCCTGTTCCTCCATCTCCAGGGGGCAGCACGGGTTTTGAAGTGGGGAAAGATATAGATATACAAGACCATCCAAAGGGTTTTGACACACTAAACACACCCCTGTTCTGGCCCAAGGCTTCCCAAGAGCATGAAGCAACTCCTGGTCCCAACAAAAACCCCTTTTATTATTTTACTGTGAATTATGTTCATTCACCTCCAACAAAGTCTTTCAAGGGAGGATTTACAGTCACAGACCTTATCTGGCTTGGAGAGCTGACAGGTCGATCTCTGCAAAACTTGCCAAGGAGTCTCAGAGAGTCACAAACCAAGCGAACTAATTGTATCCTGCAAGCTCCACTCCCCTTTTGTTCCTCTTTTCTTTCCTCTAGGAGGAGCCATTCATCGTCCACCTGTGGCCTTACTCCCAAGTTGACCCCTCCTTCCTTCTTTCCCTCCCTCCCTCCCTCCCTCCCTCCCTCCCTCCCTCCCTCCCTCCCTCCCAGAGGTTAGAATGCAGTATTTCAGGCTGCTCACTGCCAGGAATTCGATTCTGCCCGGCTCAAGGTGCGACCTTCCATCCTTCCGAAGTGGGTAAAATGAGGACCCAGATTGTTTGGGGGAAAGAGGCTGACTCTGTAAACCGCTTAGAGAAGGTTGTAAAAGCCCTGCGAAGCGATAAGTCTAAGTGCTATTGCTATTACCTGCATGAGCTCCCGGGTCATTCTGGCTCCCTTAAAGACATTCTGGCTATTGATACTTCCCTGCATTTGGGATGTACCCTCCCTTTGAGAAGCTTCCTGGCCTTCAGCAAAACAAGGGGCGGTTTGCATCTCGCAGGATTGTCCTCTGGTTACCTCGCTCTGCCTCCCTTCGCACTCCTCCCACCACCTTGTCTCCACATTTCTTCCCTGTCTGAATGCTAAGGCAGGTAAGCGGGCGCAGCCGGAGCACAGAAAAAGAGCTTTGGGGAAGGGGGAGGGAGGGAGGGAGGAGGGAGGGAGGGAGCCAAGCTCCCTGGAGCAGACAATGACTCATTCTCCTGGCATACAGATTGGGTCACTCTTGGCCATACTTGTGAGTTGGTGGATGAAGTCTTCAAGGCTGGGCTTGGTGCTTGCTCTCTTTAAGCAGGCCCCCCTCCCTCTCCTCTGTATTTGTTCTGCTCCTTCCAAGAGAAGGAACTCAAAAGGGCCAGCAGCATGCAGACAACCTCAAACAGACCAAAGTCTCGACTCATGGGGAAAGAAGAGGAAGAATACCAGGCTGTTTCTCATGGCGGAACTCAGCTCAGCCTTCCATTCCCCATGCCAACTATTCACAGACTTGGCCCCAGGAAGGGAGGGGTGGAAGAGGGCCACAGCTGGGGGGTGGGTGGGAGGGAGAGGAGAGGAGACAAATGGTCTTTCTCCCTTGCACCTCCCTGTGCTCAGCTCCAGGCTGCGGCCACATGTTTCGCATTAGGGGCTCTGGCCGTTGCCGTTGCTGGGGTGTCGGCCAGGGCATCCCCTCCCTTAGCAAAATGTAGCAGGGACCACACAAGAGAAGGGACAAATGCTTGGATGCAGGAGAGGCCTTAAAGGGTGGGGGAGAGAAACGTGAGAAAGAGAGTGAGAAAGGAAAAAAAAGACAGAAAGAGGAAGAGAGAGGAAGAAACAGAGAGAAAGAGAGAGAAAGAGAGAGAAAGAGAAAGAAAGAGAAAGGAGAGAAAGAAAGAGAGAAACACAGAGAGAAAGAAACAGAGAGAAAGAAAAAGAGAAGAGAAAGAGAGAGAAAGAGAAAGAAGGAGAAAGAAAGAAAGAAACACAGAGAGAAAGAAACACAGAGAGAAAGAGAGAGAAAAAGAAAGAAAAATAAGCCATAGAAAGAGAGAGAGGAAGAAAAAGACAACGAGGAGGACAGAGGAAAAAATACAGAATGAAATAGAGAGAAACAGAAAGAACAAGAGAAAGAAACAGAAAAGAGAAAGAAAGAAAAAGACAGAAAGAAAGGAAAAACAGAAAGAAACAGAGAGAGAGAAAGGAGGAGAGAAAGCAAGGGAGAAATAAACAGAGAGAAAGGGAAAACAGAAACAGAGAGAAAGAAAGAGAGAAGCATGGAATTGCAAAGGGTGTGTGTGTAGAAGGTAGAGCTGAGCAGCATATATAGCAAAGATCTCTCTGTGTGTGTGTGTGTGAGAGAGAGAGAGAGAAAGAGAGAGAGAGATTGCAGTCACCTCTCCTTGCTGCCTCCTGACCCCTGGAGCCTTGGAAAGATAACAGCCCCCAAAGAGTGCTGACTTGTCTTTCAGAAATCCAATATCTTCGCCTGGTAAACTAATAGACTACCTGGGCTCACAATAACCACCCTGCAAAAGGATTAATCCTGGTGCTGAAAATCTTTAATTAGTTTAACAGTTTCAGGCTCCTTGGAGGCAGCAAATGGCAGACATGGGGCCTCTCTCTCTCTCTCTCTCTCTCTCTCTCTCTCTCTCTCCCCTCCCTCTCTTCCTTTCTGCCTCTCCCCCGCCAACTTAAAAACAGGACCTCTTGGGAGGCTGTTTCATTCCCTGGTCGAGATGGAAAGGAGGAACAAGAATTTTCCATTCAAGATGGAAGAGGTGCGGGTGGGGGTGGGGGTGGGGGAGAGTGAGAAAGAGCAGAATCACACCTCCCCCCCCCCTCTCTTTCTGGATCAGGCATTGTCATGCTCTGAAGTGTTTTTTTTCTTACCTCCTGCCCTGAAAAATTCCAAAGCTCCTAAACACGGTTTTGGCAATGCCTGGCGATGAGATGAGAAGGACCGGGAACCAGATATCTCCTCTTTGATTCTCAAAGCCTGCACCTGACCTTGCCTTCCCCTCCATTCTCTCTCTCTAATTGGGGAGGGGGGGGGGAGGAGGAGGAAGGGGGGGGGAAGATAGTCTAACAGGACTCTTGTTTCCGTGGGGCCCTTCGGGGCTGGGATTTGGAACCGGATGCTAGGCTCTCCAGTCAGGAGGACATCCAAGATGGAAAACTTTACGATTGTCGCATCATTCCAGGACGGGAATTCATCCCCATTATTTTATCAAGGGGGGGGGGGGGACAACAACAACTCAATTCATTTGTTGCTATGACCAACTTTTTTTTTTTTTTTGGCTAAACCTCTTTGCTCCTAAGAGTTTTATCATTCATTCCTGATGTGGCAAAGTAGAATAACAACATCAGGACAGCAGCAACCTCTGCAAGCCGTGGAAGAGAATCACAACTGTGGGAGACTACACAATAATATCCCGTGTTTCTAACAAGAGGCCATTCTTGGCGAGGGGATGCCAGATGCCCGAATGCCACCATCCAGAAAGGAGCGGAGGATGCTTTAGGAAGCCACGTGGGCCAAGAATCTGGAGATGCCGAAACACCAAAAAATGTTCAGGTCCAAACCCGACTGCTTAAGGAACCGAAACGGAAAGAGGAGACAGAGAAATGTGTCCGGGCACAGACTGGAGAAAAAAATCACAAGAACAAGGCACACCCGTGTGTCTGTAATTAAAATCTGTACAAATCTTGATGATAACATCAACTAAAAAGTCCATACTCGGGAAATATGAGCATGGGAACACAAGGGAGGTGCTTTAGGTAAGGTCAGATCTTGTCCACATAGACCAGGTTTCTTGACCTAGGCTGGGTTCACACATCACATGGAGCCAAAATGATTCCAGCTATTGGGTTTTGTAATACATTGTTTATGCGGCTTAGTCAACCGTAGTTAAAGAAAACAAGCAAGCATGTAGTATGAACCCTGCAGCCATCTACAGCTGGTCTTCTGGGTGGCGTGTAGGACTTCCTTCAACCTTTCCAGGTGTCCTCCCCAGAGGTGGTATTCAGCCGGTTCGGACTGGTTCAGGCGAACCGATAGCTCCGACAATCAGTTGGCCCCGCCCACCCACCCTTGCCCTATCCTGTCTTTTATTTCCTGCTTTCTAGCTCATCTCAATCGCAAGACACAGATGATTCCCACCCCCTTCGCTGTTCTACTTACCGTTGCTGGGTTGGAAGGTAAGCAGCTGAGCTTCTAAATGCTCCATTTTCAACACTGCGCACAAGCACTTTAGGCGTGCTTTGCACACTCACCAAACCGGTTGTTAAACCAGCAGCTTCCCATCACTGGTCCTCCATCACTTCAAACCAGGGGTGTCCAACCTTGGCACCTTTAAGACCTGTGGACATCAACTCACAGAATTCCCATGCCAGCTCAGCAATTCTGGGAAATGAAGTCTGTAAATCAGGTGTCCAAACTTGGGAACTTTAAAACCTGTGGACTTCAATTCCCCGGCTAGCTGGGGAATTCTGGGAGTTGAAGTCCACAAGTCTTAAAGTTCCCAAGTTTGGACACCCCTGCCTTAAACAAACGCTGCTACATCTCTTTTTCATTTATTCAATTTATACCCTGCCCTTCTCCAACGGACTCAGGGCGGCGCACAGGAATATTAAAAATACATACAAAACCATATAAAATTAAAAAAAACTTATTCAATGAAATCCTGCGCTAAAATCAAATTAAAATCCCCAAAATTAAAACTATCTAAAGTCAGTTGTGGAGGTTACGCTAGGCCAGCTAGATGGAACAAATGTGTCTTTAGACACTTGCGGAAGAGGTGGAGGTCGGAGATGGTGCGAAGTTCAGGGAGTAGGTCGTTCCAAAGGGCTGGGCCCGCCACAGAGAAGGCTCTTCCCCTTGGTGTCGCCAGTCGGCATTGCCCGGACGACGGCACCCTGAGAAGGCCCCCTCTGTGGGAGCGTATCGGTCTAAGGGATGTATGGGGCAGGAGGCGGTCTCGCATATAACTAGGCCCCGAGCCATGGAGCGCTTTGAAGATGGTCGTCAGAACCTTGAAGCACACCCGAAAGACCACAGGAAGCCAGTGCAGCTCGCGCAGGATTGGTGTTATGTGGGAGTGTCTAGGCGCTCCCGTAATCACCCGCGCGGCTGCATTCTGGACTAACTGCAGCTTTCGAGTGCACCTCAAGGGAAGCCCCATGTAGAGAGCATTACAGTAGTCAAGTCGAGAGGTCACAAGTGCTTGAGTGACTGTGCGTAAGGCATCCCGGTCCAGTAAGGGGCGCAATTGGCACATCAGGCGTACCTGATGAAACGCCCCCCCTAGCTACGGCCGCCACATGGTCCTCCATGGACAGCCGGGAATCCAGGAGGACACCCAAATCTAGCAGTATAGCTGGGTTCACATGTCACCCTAAGATACGGTTTGTTATGTACTGCACTAAATTAACTCTCTAAAACCACGGCATCTTTGCCCTATTTATACATTATATTTCAGTAACCGCTTCAACATTTACCCAACATTGTTCACTGCTACTCTTAGTGGTCAGCTGTCCCAAAAAGAAAGTGGTCTGGAAGGGCAGCCTGCAGACTTTAAAAAAAACCAAACACAAATGAATGTAAGTTACTTAATCAATACCTGCAACCGAGGCTGGCCTAGGGGGGTCCCTAAGAGTCCATGTCAACAGGATGACACATAATCCGATAGAATAAATCTGGGAATTGGAATATTTCCAGGAAAATTGCCTGGGCATTTTAAGTGTCATGTCTGCTTTTCAGTTAAAAAAAAAATTTGTCTAACCCCAAAGGTGTGGCTGAGTGAAGGAAGAGGGAAAACTTTCTGGATGCTAACTAGAAATCAATTCCGTTCTTACACACAGATTTTTATCCTCCTCCTACCCAAGGAGCGTGATAACTCGGTGGGAGAATAGTAAACCATGCTGGAGGAAAATAAACATTTTGCTATTTACAGGATTTGAAGTGGATGAGCGTTAGCAGCTCCCAATGAGTTTCACGGACTGATTTAGCATGCAAGGGAAGTAGAGCCAAGCAAGCAAACAATGGAACTTTAAGTTAAGGGGGCTGGCAGATCTGTAGCCCACGAGATGTTGGACTACAATCCTCCCCCCCCCCCCTGCCTACAATACAATACAATACAATACAATAGCAGAGTTGGAAGGCACCTTGTAGGTTTTCTAGTCCAGGGGTCTCCAACCTTTGCAACTTTAAGTCTGAAGGACTTCAGCTCTCAGAATTCTCCAGCCAGCTTGCTGGCTGGAGAATTCTAAGAGCTGAAGTCCTTCAGACTTAAAGTTGCAAAGGTTGGGGACCCCTGGACTAGTCCAACCCCCTGCATAGGCAGGAACCTTATACCATTTCAGACAAATGGCTATCCAACATCTTCTTAAAGACTTCCAGGGTTGGGGCATTCACAACTTCTGGAGGCAAGCTGTTCCACTGGTTAATTGTTCTAACTGTCAGGAAATTTCTCCTTAGTTCTAAGTTGCTTCTCTCCTTGATTAGTTTCCACCCATTGCTTCTTGTCCTGCCTCCAGGTGCCTTGGAGAATAGTTTGACTCCCTCTTCTTTGTGGCACCCTCTGAGATATCGGAACACTGCTATCATGTCTCCCCTGATCCTTCTTTTCATTAAACTAGACATACCCAGTTCCTGCAACCGTTCTTCATATGTTTTAGCCTCCAGTCCCCTAATCCTCTTGGTTGCTCTTCTCTGCACTCTTTCCAGAGTCTCCATGTCTTTTCTACATCATGGCGACCAAAAGTGTTGGCATAACTATTGGCATTGTTAGCTGAGGTTCATAGGAGCCAACAACAGATCTGGAGAGTGACGGGCTTCCTACACCTCTCTCTCTCTCTCTCTTTTTAATGGAATATAATTGCTTTCAACTTTTACTTTAAGGCTGGGATGGATTGTGAATCAATATGGATCTGAAGACATGGAGGTCTGACCCTCCTTTGCAAATGATTGCAATTAGCCTGTCTCTCCCCCAACCAGGAGGTATGGTGGGGGTATAATGTACACTTCCAGGTAGTCCTGGGACTTAGAGCCACAATGGGGACCAGATTTCCACTGGTTAAGACAGGGGGTTGTTGTGTTGCACCTGACTTTATGACCTTTTTTTGGCCTGACTTCCACATTGACTCAATGGGAACTGGCTGGGAAGGTTGTAATATAGCAATAGCACTTAGATTTATATACCACTTCACAGTGCTTAACAGCTCCCTCTAAGCGGTTTGCAGAGTCAGCCTCTTGCCCCCCAACAATCTGGGTCCTCATTTGACCCACCTCGGAAGGATGGGAGGCTGAGTCAACCTTGAGCCTGGTGGGATTTGAGCGACCAAACTGCCGGCAGCCGGCAGGTAGCAGAAGGAGCCTGCAGTACTGCACTCTGACCACTGCGCCACCGCAACGCTTGGTGATCACATGATCTGCAACCATTGTCAAGACATGCCTATTGCCAAGCACCTGGATTTTGATCAGGGTGGAGGCTGGTATGGTGGTCTTAAATGCACGGAGCAGTTGCAAGTCCCTCTTTTTTTTCAGTCGGCAACTTCAAGCAGTTGCTAAATGAATGGTCGTAAGGCGAGGACGAGCTGTATATACAGACATCTGGCTGAACAGCGCCAACCTTTGTATGGTGAGCCTTTCTGTGCATCCCTTCTATGCAAGCGGGAACCTGGTCTCCCTTTTCCATCGTGCCTGATGTGCCGCCATTTGAAGACTCTTGAGATGCTGGCTGCATTAGATGGAAAACAGCCAGATTCCCCCCTCAGCAGACTGGGGATTGGCCACCTGTGGGCTGTCTGCCTCTGTTTTGGGGTCCCTGGAGCCCTCGTGATTGCAGCACCAAAATCTGGCAGCATAAATGTTCAGGTTGTTCAAAAGCCAATCCTCATAGCCCAAACAGGTACCCCTCCTTTTCCTTCTCCTCCTCCTTCCTTCCTTCCCCTCCCTCCCTCCTCCTCTTCTCCTGCCTTTCTTCCCTTTCCTTCCTTCCTTCCTCCTTCCTTCTCTTCTCCTTCCTCTTCTTCCTTCCTTCCTCCTCCTCTTCCTTTACCTTCCTACTTCTCCTTCCTTCCTTTCCCTTCCTTCATTCTTCCTTCTCCTCTTCCTTCCCCTTCCTTCCTTCCCCCTCTTCTTCTCCTTCCTTCCTCCCCTTCATTCTTTCCTTCCTCTTCCTCCTTCCCCTTTCCTTCCTCCTTCTCTTCTTTTCCTTCCTCTCTTCCCTTTCCTTCCTTCTTCCTCTTCCTTCCTTCCTTCCCCCTCCTCCTCTTCTTGTCCTTCCTTTCTTCCCCTTCCTTCCTCCCTTCCTCTTGCCTTTCTTCCCCTTCCTTCCTTCTTCTCCTTCCTTCCTCCTCCTCCTCTTCCTTCCTTCCCCCTCCTCTTCTCCTTCCTCCTCCTCCTTTTCCTTCCTCCCCCTTCCTTCCTACTTCTTCTCCTTCCCTTCCCTTCCTTTCCCCTCCTTCTCCTTCCTTTCTTCCCCTTCCTTCCTTCCTTCCTTCCTTCCTCCTCTTCCTCCTCCTCCCTCCCTCCCTCCCTCCCTTTCACTCTCACTCCTTGCAGGACTCTCTCTTTGCTTTGCATGCATAATGAGGAGACACAACAGATGGCAAGTGATTCATCTTAGGTAATGGGTCCACCAGAGCCACTGAAGAAGCTGCTGGGTTTCCTTTCCCTTCAAGTCGGTAGTTTTGTGAGGTGTGTGTGCGTCTCCTCCTCCTCCCCGCTCCCTCCCTTCTCCCCCATCCTCAGACTGAGAACCGCCACCATTCATTTCGCATCTCTTGGGGGACCTTCTCAAAAACAGGGTGGGCTGTTCTGTTCTCTTCGCTTTGGCGACAGGGATGGAAGAAAAGAGGGGAGTTGACAGAGAAACACAAATGATGGAAGGCAGCCCAGGGCAGGAAATGAGTAGGCTGTGCTTTTGGGCCGAGGCTCTTGTCACAAGCAACGGTAGTAGTCCTCGATTTATGACCACAATGGGGAGCAGAATTTCCAACCCTAAACAAGGCAGTTGTTAAGTGAGTCGTCTCCCATTTTGGAAACGTTTTTTGACATGGTTGTTAAGCGACCCCGGCTTCCCCCATTGACTTTGGCGGTTGCAAAAGGGTTGCAATACATGCCAGTTGCCAAGCAGTCAAATTTTGATCACGTGACGCAGGGATGCTGCAAAAACGTTGCAAATGTGAAAAATGTCCATAAGTCACTTTTTTCAATGCTTCAGTCACTAAACGAATGGCTGTAAGCCGAGGACTACTTGTACAGGCCAACTCTACTGGCAGCTTTCTTCCTTTCTCAACATGGAAGCTCCCTTCTTCACCACGGCTGTAGGCTGGCCTCATGTTTCCCCCCAACTATCCTCTGCAAAATCTCTTTTCAAGATCAATCCCCCAGCTGTGACATCAAAAAACCGAAACACAATCACCTATTTTGGGAGTGGTGTGTGTGTGTGTGAGAGAGAAAGAGAGAGAGAAAGAGAGAGAACCTATTCTCCAAAGCACCCAAAGGCAGGACAAGAAGCAATGGATGGAAACTAATCAAGGAGAGAAGCAACCTAGAGCTAAGGAGAAACTTCCTAAAAGCGAGGACAATTAACCAGTGGAACGACTTGCCTCCAGAAGTTATAGATGGAGGTTTTTAAGAAGCGATTGGGCAATCATTTGTCTGGAAGGGTAGGGAGTTCCTTGTTCGATCAAGGGTTGGACTAGAAGA
Organism: Rhabdophis nuchalis; assembly: GCA_039707465.1. Classification (NCBI taxonomy): domain Eukaryota; kingdom Metazoa; phylum Chordata; class Lepidosauria; order Squamata; family Natricidae; genus Rhabdophis; species Rhabdophis nuchalis. The sequence continues at coordinate 16,334,632 of CM077654.1, read as the reverse complement.
CCTCCACGGTCCCTTCCAATCTGCTAATGTATGAAATGGAGATGGAGAGAAGCAGGCTGGTGCTATCATGCCTCAGATACATCACTGTAGACCAGGGGTCTCTAACCTTTGCAACTTTAAGTCTGAAGGACTTCAACTCCCAGAATTCTCCAGCCAGCAAAGCTGGCTGGAGAATTCTGGGAGTTGAAGTCCTTCAGACTTAAAGTTGCAAAGGTTGGAGACCCCTGCTGTAGACTATAAAGGACAGTGGCAAAGCAGGGATGGGCTGCTGCCGGTTTTACTACATGCTGGGCGTGCGCTGATCAATGTAAATTGTTTTTCGCCCATGCGCAGAACAATTTACAGTGCTCTGCGCACTGGCAGTCACTAAAAAACAAAGTGGCGCAGGCCCAGCGCTGGTAAGGGAACCAGTTTTGAGGCTTGGGTCACTGCTGGTTCTGCGACCCAGGCCTGAATTTCACTACTGGTTTCGCCGAATCGGGCCGAACCAGGAGCCACCCACGTCTGCTGCAAAGGGACCTAGACCAGCTTGAAAGGGCTGGTTCCTATGCGCTGAAGGAGGACTGCAGCGGCTTCAATAAATGCCTCCACTTATTATTCTTAGGGTAAAAAGGTGTGGACTAATGAGTCTGAATGGGTCATCGGATTGCAAAACATATTGACCTGAGCAAACCTGATGAAATTGGTTTGCAACAAAGCCTTTAGCGAAACAAAGCAAAACAAAACATGGCACGGGACCTAGTTATCTGCGGGATCGCATCCTGCCCCATACATCCCTGCGGCCGATTCGCTCCCACAGAGAGGGACTTCTCCGGGTGCCGTCCACTAGGCTGTGCCAGCAGGCGACGCCCAGGGGAAGGGCCTTCTCTGTGGTGGGCCCGACCCTCTGGAACGACCTTCCCCCCGAAATTTTGTTGTTGCTGTTGTTAAAACTTCACTCTCTCGCTTTCTCTTCCATAAGGCAGCCCACAGAACAGCAATGGTGAACCTTTTCGGTACCGAGTGCAGAAAAAGTCGTGTGGAAAACGGCGCACGCACGCTCGTCGGGGGCCAAGCTCCGGAAAAGCCAGGCTTCTGGGTTCTAGCCCGAATGCACATGCCTGATGATCAGCTGGCCTGCATGAATGCACAGACCGGTTTTCGGCACCGCCACATGCATGAAGGACAGCTGATTGTCGGGTGAACATGTGTAGTTATAGTTTATTTGATTTGTAAACCGCACCCTCTCCCCAAAGGGACTCGGGGCGGTGCACAGGACTTTAAAAACAGATATAAATACAACAATACAATATTTAAAATAGAATTAAATAATTTACCTGTGCTAAATGTTTAAAATCTTAAAACCTTAAAACCCTTTATACTAATTCCCAGCAATCCCTATTAAAACAATTTAAATTTATATTACAGCCTAGGAAGGATGGATTAGGCCAGGCCGGCCAGATGAAAAAAGTAAGTTTTTAGCTTTTGGCGGAAGGAGCGGAAGTCCGTGGTTGTCCTCAGTTCAGGGGGTAGGTCGTTCCAGAGGGTCGGGCCCATCACAGAGAAGGCCCTTCCCCTGGGCGTCGCCTGCTGGCACTGCCTAGTGGACGGCAGCCGGAGAAGTCCCTCTCTGTGGGAGCGAATCGGTCGGAGGGATGTATGAGGCAGAATGCCAGAAACCCAGAAGACAAACAGGCAAGGTCGTAGGTGACAGGCAACCTGGCTTCGCATGCCACTTTGGGCACACATGCCATAGGTGCACCATCACAGCCGTAGTAACATCCTGTGATATCAACAACCTGGAGCCAAAGGAAAAAACCACAACCTCATCTCTGATATTAATGACACTTAGCACCTTCACCAACAGGTGACTGGCTCTTTCTGCCCTTTCTGATCGTAAAGATTAAATCCGTCTTTCGCATCTCTCCCTTTCGCACAATGCGCCACAAAAATTGGGGAGGAAAAGTTCATTCCCCAGTTCAAAAATGAGCCCGTTTTTCAGATCTGCTGATTTGAAACCAGATCTGTGCAAAACCTGCTTCCTTTAAACTTGTATTATTCGTAACATTTCTGCTGTGTTGCCACTTTGGAGAACTGGAGAAAAGATCGGTGTTTCTGAAAGATACCATTCAAAATAGCTGCTAGACGAATAGAAATAAGATAAAAAAAACTAAGCTTTGAATTCTGGGACTTATGGCTGCTCAACATTACACCTGAGTTGGATGGGAGAAAGGTACTGGGACGGACCCTGTAAACAAGGTCAGCTTGAGGCATTTGCTGGCTCAGCTTCTGGTCTTCTGAAGCTGAGGCACCCACCTTTCAGACCTCAGGGACCACTCCATGCATAATTTTAAATCCCGCAGACCACTAATATGATTTTTTTTTAAAAAAAAACTTTAAATCATATTTAGTGCAATATAAACAAATGGAAATAATTGCTCTGCGGACCACCAACATTTTCTCGTGGACCACCGGTTGGTGACTGCTGTTGTGAAGTCCTTCGGTTAAAGCAGAGGTTCCCAAACTTGGCAACTTTAAGACTTGTGGACTTCAACTCCCAGCATAGCTGGCTGGAGAATTCTGGAAGTTGAAGTCCACAAGTCTTAAAGTTGCCAAGTTTGGGAACCTCTGATTTAAAGCAGGGGTCCCCAAACTTTTTTGCACCAGGGACCGGTTTCATTTTAAAGAAAATTCCGCGGATCGGCCGGCGTAGAGGGGGAGGGGAGGGGGAACAGGCGGCGCATGCGGACGCATGGGGGGGGGGTTGAGTCAGCTCACTCGCCCCTCTAGGGCCCCCAATGGCATGAGCGGCCGCACCTGCGCTCTCCCGTCCCCGGTGCACGCTCTGTCCAGGGGGCTGCCCCGTCCTCCCTCCTCCTCCTCTCCGGCCCTGCGGCCCAGTTCCTATCAAGCCATGGACCGGCACCGGTCCGCAGACCGGGGGTTGGGGACCCCTGAGTTAAAGGATTCCACCCTTCACAGCGAGCCTCTCGTGCTTAAATATTCTAATCCCACCTAATATGCAGACAATCACACAGATGTTGATTGCCGTTGTCCTCTTTCTTCTTGCCATGTTCTTTCTCCAGCCAGACCATCTTCTGGGTGGAGAACATTTGGGGCACGAAGCAAAGAAGGAGAAAAGCACAATGGAACCAACCAACCAACCAACTAACCAACGGGGCTGGCGAAACAGCGCACCTTAAAAGCTTAGCTCAGGCCAAAAAGTTGCAGTTGATAAAAGACCCAACAGCAAGGAGAGAAAGACTTAATGAACAATAGATTAACAGAGTTGGAAGGTACCTTGCAGGTCATCTAGTCCAACCCCCTGCCCAAGCAGGAGACCCTACATCTGCCTGTACCTAGGATTGAACTGACAACCTCCTGCTTGTGAGGTGAGAGCTCCACCTCTAGGCCAACTCCCTGCAACATCCAGTGCCAGCTTTGTTTCCCTCCTCCACCAAACCCCACCAAGCACCACCACTCGCTCTCACACATGTACACACCAACACACACCCAGCCCGGGGGCTCCGCTTCTCTCTTCCAGCCGTTCTGATTCATCCAAAGGCTTCCTTCAAAGCGGGACAGGTTGAACATAAGACCCGTTCTCCTGCCTGAGCTGGTCTCCTCCTGCCCTGCTTAATACAATACAATAGCAGAGTTGGAAAGGGCCTTGGAGGTCTTCTAGTCCAACCCGCTGCCTAGGCAGGAGCCCTCTGCCATTTCAGACAAATGGCTATCCAACATTTTCTTAAAGACTTCCAGTGTTGGGGCATTCACAACTTCTGGAGGCAAGCTTTTCCACTGGTTAATTGTTCTCACTGTTAGGAAATTTCTCTTCAGTTCTAAGTTGCTTCTCTCCTTGATTAGTTTCCACCCATTGCTTCTTGTTCTACCCTCAGGTGCTTTGGAGAATAGCTTGACTCCCTCTTCTTTGTGGCAGCCCCTGAGATATCGGAACACTGCTATCATGTCTCCCCTGGTCCTTCTCTTCATCAAACTAGACATACCCAGTTCCTGCAACCGTTCTTCATTTGTTTTAGCCTCCAGTCCCCTAATCATCTTGGTTGCTCTTCTCTGCACTCTTTCTAGAGTCTCCACATCTTTTCTACATCTTGGCGACCAAAACTGAATGCCAGATTCCAAGTGTGGCCTTCCCAAGGCTTCTCATTTGGTTTCCTGCTCTCAGCTCCAGGCCCTTCCTGGGATGCTGCAGTTCCACCTGGTTACGCCTGACGCAAATGCCACCACGGCTCCCTCAGGCCAGGGCTGGTGGATCTGCTGCCTGCCTTGCAGCTGGAGCGCCGGGCTGTCTCTGGGCAGAGGACGCGGCTGCCACAGCACGGAGGAGGCCGTTCCCCTTCCTCAATTTCTGCCTGCCAAGGCCGGAGAGAGACAATAGCTCGCCTGTTTCCCAAAGAGGGTGGCTTGGGAAAAGAAGGAGGAGGGGGAAAAGGAGAGCGGCTTACGGCCGGTTACCTCATCCTAGTTTGGCTCCTCACAAAGAAGGGTCGGCAGAGTTCCCCGATTTGGGAGAAGCCGGGCCGAGCAGAGGCTGTGTTCTGACCTGAGGCTTCCCGAGAAAGCATAAATCGCAATCTTAGCCCCAAAACCCCTCTTTTATTTAGGCGGCTGTGAATTATGGTCATTCACAGCCCGTAATGATTCACAAACAGCCTGTGAAGAGTCCGACAGATGTCTGCTGGAGTTGCCACAGTCTTTCAGGGTAATGTCGATAAGCACCCACCTTTATCTCCTTTGAAACGCTGCCAGAGACCCTAATTGCCAATTAGTTCAATGTAGCACAGAGTCAAACAGGACTTCTCAGAGCTTGAACCGACCAAAATGAACAAAATTGCTTCCTGCAAAGGTTCACGTCCCTTTGCTCCTCTTTTATGGCTTATGGGAGGGGCCAATCACCTCCAAGCCTCACTCCCCAGTCACCCTTTTTGTCTTAATTGTTCTTGCTTTCTAGCAGCTCTGCGCATGTGCACACTGGGAACAGGCTCTCCCTGTTCTTCTGCCTCACTGATGTCAGTCTCCGGAGGCAGCACATAATTACCAGATGGGCCTGGCCACATCTCTGCCTCTGACATCAGAGCCTTCCCCAGACTCCAGGACTGGCCCATGTTCTTCCCCAACCTCCTCACTGTCCGACTCGGCTGCCAGCTCCTGCAGACTGCCAGCGGACCAGAACAGGCTGGAACAAAAGGAGATAAAAGCATGTCTGTGCTGCAGGAAGCCGAAATCTTGAGAAGGCAGATGGAGGAGACCAGGGGAGGTCCAAGAAGTTTGATAGCTCCATTATCTCGAGGGAATTGCTGGACACAAAGTTCTGAGAGACTTTTGAAAATGTGGGTACCCTGTTGACACTTCCAACTGACCTGCTAAAGCGATCGTGTCAATGTGGTTACAGGTAGTCCTTAACTTACAACCATTCATTCAGAGAGTGTTTCAAGTTATAATGGCACTTTAAAAGGTAACTTATGACTGGTCCTCACAGTAACAATTGACACAGCATCCCCATCTGGCCCTTTGTTCAATTGCACGCTTCCTCTTCCTCAAGAGATCCAGGTGAGGGTATCTACAGTGGCCAAAAGTGTTGAGATGGTGCTGCAAGGTTGCAATCAAAGCTCCATTTGTGTTGTTGTTGTTGTTGTTTAATTGTAGTCCAAGGACATCCTAAATCCAGGGTGAAAGAAAGGTACAGAACTGCTTTCCAGTTCTAGAATAGAACATATCCCTGGTTTGAGGTCTAGATCTCTCATTTTGTAAACACGCTTGCTTTCTTGCTTGCTTGCATGCATGTGTGTGTGTGTCACAGTGGTGTCAAGGGAAGAGGTAAGGTTGCACCTGGCTGTCCATTTTTGAGGAGACTGGGGTAATCTAGTGTGGAGACGAGGTTTGGCACATTAATTCGCAAACACTTGCTGCCTGCTTTGAGCAATGTAGTCTTGGGAGATCATGGTTGGAGGAGATGCAAAAACAGGGATGGGATGGGGGTGAGTTGACCTCTCCTGTGCTAAGGGACATCTCCCATCACTGCCTTGATGACTGTGATTAGTGATAGCACTGCAGCTTCTTACAGAGAAGGTTCCAGTTGCAGCCAAGCAATATTGAACTTCCTGGTACTGGTTTGCAACCAGTTTCCACCATGTCTGAGATGCTGCTTCCCACTGATGATCTTACCCACAGTGGCCCAGGGAGGAAGGGAGGAAAGAGAAGGGATGGAGAAAGGGAGAGAAAGAAAGGAAGGAAGGAAGGAAGAAAGAAAGAGAAGGAAGGAAGGAGGGGGTGAGGGAGGAAGCAAGGAAAGAAAGAAAGGAAGGAAAGAAAGAAAGAAAGAAAGAGAAAGAAAGCAAGGAGAGAGGGAGGTGGAGGAGGAAGAAGCAAGGAAAGAAAGAAAGAAGGAAAGAAAGAAAGAAAGAGAAAGAAAGAAGTGAGGGAAGGAGGGGGAAGGAAGAAAGCAAGTAAAGAAAGGAAGGAAAGAAAGAAAGAGAAAGGAAGGAAGGAAGGAGGGGGAGGGAGGAAGAAGCAAGGAAAGAAAGAAAGAAGGAAAGAAAGAGAAAGAAAGAAAGAAAGAAGTGAGGGAATGAGGGGGAAGGAAGAAAGCAAGTAAAGAAAGGAAGGAAGGAAGGAAAGAAAGAGAAAAGAAGGAAGGAAGGAAGGAAGGAAGGAGGGGGGAGGGAGGAAGAAGCAAGGAAAGAAAGAAAGAAGGAAAGAAAGAGAAAGAAAGAAGTGAGGGAAGGAGGGGGAAGGAAGAAAGCAAGTAAAGAAAGTAAGGAAAGAAAGAGAAAGGAAGGAAGGAAGGAAGGAGGAGGGAGGGAGGAAGAAGCAAGGAAAGAAAGAAAGAAGGAAAGAAAGAGAAAGAAAGAAAGAAGTGAGGGAAGGAGGGGGAAGGAAGAAAGCAAAGAAAGAAATACTTCTTCTCCAGCTCATCTGCATGTCTCCTCCATTGCTTCTCCCACTTGGCATCAAAGCCAATAAATTTTTCCTGCCTCCAGGCCTGAAGGATGCAGAGTTAATTCAGCCATACAAGCTAGTTGCTGGGCGGACTTGCTGGATATCTGCCCATCCCGAGGTTTGGAAAGCCAAGCAGATGCAATGCTGTCTATGGTTGAAGCAGCCCATGGAGAGAGCAGCAAGGAAGGGGTCACATCAAGAGGGTAGGTGAGAAAAGGATGAAGAAGAGGGACGGGCAACCTTCCCGGGTCCCAGTCCTCAGTCATCCAGACAGGAAAAAGCCAAGAGGAATCAGAGTCCAGGTGTACTAAGATAGAGTGGCTCACACAAATAGGCCATCATTCCTAGAGTGGCAGGCATGGGGGTCCAAGGCTTGAGTGGCCAATGGCAGCTGTTGATGTCTCTATTCAGAAGAGCCCACGCTTGGTCCTCAAGAGAGAGGTGGGCAGCTCAAGGAATCACCACCTTTCAAGGCCCTTCTTGAGGCTGGGGCATGGCATTCCACTGCCCTTCCCGGGAGAGATCTCGTAACTAATCAAGATGAGATCATTTGTGGAGTCGAGCTGCAATCTTGAAGCATCAAAAGGATCCACGCTCCAACCTTCTACACAATATTGAAAATCCATGCCAGCGATAAGGGAGGAAGACGGGCAATGCGAAGGAGCGTGCTCGGTGATAGATCACTCAACAACTTCTCCCCAAAAAATTAGCACAAGAAATATATAGTAAAACCACGACAATCTGTAGGAGGGCAACATATTGGGAGAAGCCCTTGTGTACTACACAATTGTTCTCCAAAAAGCAGACTCACCCTCTGGACACAGGATTGTGATTCTGTGCGATTCTGGGAGATTGTAAGTTATTGGTCATAATTTGATTATAGGTGTTGGTTGATTTTCATTATAGTTTACTTTAGGCTTGTTAATGTCCTATTGCAGGTATTTTGTTATGCTCTCTCATTAGAGAATTACAAAATAACACATTGGAGGTGGCCCGGGAGGTCTTGTAGTCCTACCCACTGCTCAAGCAGGAGATCCTATACTGGTGATGGTAAACCTTTTCGGCACCAAGTGCCGAAAAGGGAGCGAGCGCATGAGTGTGCGGCACCAAGGGCTGAACACAGAGCACTTTGCACAGGTGCGCACGCCCCATGCAGGCACGTGCGCTTGTCTGGGTTGTGACCAGGAAGAGTTGCCCAGAAGGCATGCACACGCCTGAAAATGTACTTCGGGTTTCCAGCACGCACATGCACGCAAGCCAGCCAGTCTTCCGGTTACTGCTGTGCATGCACACAACCTATCAGCTGACCAGCGAGCATGCTCAGGCTGGAAAATAGAACACCATTTTTTCCAGTTTCTGGCACTGCCGCACGTACAAAGGCCAGCTGGTCATTGGGTACACATGCGTGCCAGAAACCCAGAGGAGGAACAGGCGACACCCTCCTTATTTCTAAATTGCTTCTCTCCTTGATTCCTTTCCATCCACTGCTTCTTGTCCTGCCCTCAGGTGCTTTGGAGTGCAGGTTGACCCCATCTTCTTTGTGGCAGCCTCTGAGATATTGGTGTTTGTTTGTATCGCGGTTGTTCCGTGGAGGTTTGAAATGCTTGTAAGCTGACATGAATAGACTTTGCGAGGTATGAATTCAATTGTTGCTGCTGATAATAACACCAACAACAATACGATTAATAATAAATGGTCTCCTGGAATCTCATGCCCACTCAGCAAAGTTTCTAACCTTTAGATATTCCAAAAGAGTTTTGATCGCGTGAATTCTCGGACGTCTTACAAAAGAGAAGCCGAGAGCTAGAAGTCACCAAGCAAAGTTTAAAAAAAAAAAAAAAGGCTGGAAAATATTTGCCAAAGGATGCTTCATTTCTGAGTGGCTCACTCAACACTGGACTCAACCTGTTATCTAAATAGGGATGTGGTATGGATTCTGGTTGTTGAAGTTCTATACATCTTAAAGTTGCCAAGGTTGACAAATACTACCATCTTTCACCAAAAATAAGACAGGGTCTTATTTTCTTTTGACTCCCGAAATAAGCACTTGGCCTTATTTTTGGGGAGGCCTTATTATTTTTGAGGTGCAGGAGGTGGCGAGCATGGTCACCTCATGGCTGCTGCTGTGTTGCAATATTTTCAAGGAGGGCTTATTTCAGCGCATGCGCTCAAAAGCCTTATTGGGCTTATTATTCGGGGAGGTCTTACTTTTGGGGAAACGGGCACTCTATTTGATGGAAAGGAGCTGGGCTAGTCAACTATAGTGATCCACTGTAGTTATAAAGGTGCTTTAGAGTAGATGTGAATCAGTGATAGGAGTCCAAATATTTTCCTACTGGTTCTATGAGAGTGCGCTTTGCCAATGAGCAGGAAAAGAAAGCTTTCTTTCTCTCTTTCCTTCCTTCCTTCTTTCTTTCCTTCCTTCCTTCTTTCTTCTTCTTTCTCTCTTTCTTTTAACTCCCTCCCCTCCCTTCCTTCCAACAAGGAATTAAATGAGAAACAAGCCTGCTGCTATGCCAAGCCTACAGTATCCTCTTTATTAGAAGGCCCCATGGGCATTCTCAGAAAATAAAACTCATGGCACCCCCTATGTTTCGTGAGGAAGTGCGGCGAGAAGAAAAAAGACAAAGGTCAGCCAGAGAAGTTAAAAAGCATCTGAGGGAGCTCCAGGAAATCTTAGCAGCACACCTCACCTGATTGCTTTCTGGTAAGTGGGAATTTGTGGCCATCTATATTGTGAGAGGGCTCTGGGCATGCTTCAGGAATTCCAAAGAAGCCCCCACCCCCAACCTTGTCTAGCTCCGTATTACCATGTGCAGCTGATGGCAGATAAATATTCACCAATCACCACCACTGTCTCTTCTGCCCTGTGTCCTCTAGAAGATGATGACTTATTCTCCTCAATCCCGTCAGTCGGAAACGGCATGAATGGGTTAGCGGATGGGAAATGTTGTGTGCTACTTGAATAAAAAGACCAGCTGTCACCCAATTTGGTCCTTTGCTTCAACAAACAAACAAATAAAAAAAAAATATTGTAGCAACGAAGTTCATTCTCCAGAGGTGAATTCTCTCATTAATCAAAACAGCATCACCCTCAGGTAAGAGACAGGAGTCCGGCAATTCTGGGCAGCTTCTAAAGTTTACAAAGGTTCAAAACAACAACAACAACAACAACTGCAACAACGACAACATGCCAAATATCATGGTTGTTGATAGACGAAGCGTACACTTTATTGATACTGCTGTACCAGGAGATGCCAGAGTCGAAGTAAAAGAATTGGAAAAAATCACGAAATATCGCAACCTGGCCGTCGAAATTACATGGCTATGGATGAAACATGTAACAGCGATACCCAATTGTCATCAAGGCACTTGGTACCACTTGGCCAAGAATTTTACAAAGCCCATCAAGAAATTGCAGCTTCCTGCAATAACACCAGCGGAACTACAAAAAACTGTGCTACTCGGAACATCGTATATTTTAAGAAGATACTTGGCTGATACCTAGGATGCTGGCAGCAACCCGTATCAGCCAATACCACCAGTCAATGGTATTTGTGACACATTTTTAAATGTTCAGTTGACTGAGTTTCATGTTTAATGAATAAAAGAGCATAATAATTATTATTATTATTACAAATAAAGGAAGCCTTAAGCAAATTGGAATGAGGATTGGGACAAAACAACTCCAAACCTGAGCATTTTTAGGAGCTTCCACACTCCTGGCGGCTTAAGAAAGAATAACGGAATAAAAGAGTTGGAAGGGACCTTGGAGGTCTTCTAGGCCAACCCCATGCTCAAGCAGGAAGCCCTATATCAATCCAGACAAATGGAAGGAAAAGAGAAAAAAGTGGAAAATGGAACAGAATGACGAATTCTGGAAGGGCCTTGCAGAATAGACCAGTCTCCTTTTAAAATAAAACAAATGTGTGCAGCAGACACACACACACACACACACACACACCTGTAGCCCTTGGATTTCTCCTGCTGCTTTGTTGACTTGCCTACAAAGTCACCCCACCTTCCCAGAAAGGGGCAGACAGGAAGGAGAGCCAAGGACAGGGACGGCCAGACTTGTTTCGATTTTAAGGAACCGGCTGGACGAGAAACGTAGAATCCAGTGGGCAGAAAGGATTTATGGCCCAAAGCTGCTCCACCTCTTCCCCCCACACCCCAGCCTCTGCCTACCTCCTGTTCTTCCGGGGGGGGGGGGGGGGGGGGAAGGTGTTGTTAATGAAAGGGAAACAACTCCATGCTGAAGATCCTGTTACCTGGGAGATTCAGCTTTCCCTGCAGACAGAGGAGGGTTTGGCTACAGGAACAAGAAGTGTTGATGCACTGAAAGCTAAGAAGGAGGGGAAGAGGCAAGGGTGGGGTAGGGGGAATGTGTGTGAATACCCAGGGAGGAAAGGAAACAAAGCAAGCAGGCCAGACAGAGGCCAGGATTCCTTGCGGAAAGTTTGAGAAACTGAAAAAGCCAAAATGGAGGCATTCGAGTTACGGAAGAGGGAAGGAAATGCCAGGATCTGGTCTTACAGGACTTCGCCATCAAAAACCATTCTGCACAGGCACGCTGACCAGCCGATTGTTGGGTGCACATGCGCGCCAGAGCCCAGAAGCTCAGCTTTTCCGGAGCGCCGTCCCTTCGTGCATGCGACAGTGCTGAAAATCTGCCGGCGCATGCGCGCCAGCCAGCTGATCGTCGGGTGCACATGCACACTAGAACCTGGAAGTTCGGCTTTTCTGGAGTGCGGCCCCTATGAGCGTGTGTGTGCGCGCGTGGCATTTCCGGCTCACCTTTTCAGCACTCGGTGCCGAAGCGGTCCGCCATCAGTGGTCTAGCCTGCTGAAGAGAAGATTTGGGTGAGAGACACGATAACTGTCTCCCAGGGCTTGAGGGGCTGTCCCAGAGAAAGAGGGGATCGACTCATTCTCAAAAGAACCAGAGGGCAGGACAAGAGGTAATGGGGAGAAGCTTGTTAAAGGGAGACCCAACCTAAAAGCAAGGATAAATTTTCTGACAGTGAGAATCAATCAATCAATGGAACACCTTGCTTCCTGGAGTGGTGGCTGCTCCATCCCTGGAGGTTTTCGAAAATAGACTGGACAACCATTTGACTGGGATGGTATATAGCGGTGATGGCAAGCCTATGGCACATGTGCCAGAGGTGGCATGCAGAGCCCTCTCTGTGGGCACACGCACGGTTGCCCCAGCTCAGCCAGCAGGTCGTCAGGTTTCCGAGGTGCGCATGTAATGCTGGCTAGGTGGTCGTCGGGTTTCTGGTGCTCTGGAGCATGCGTGTACATCAGGGATTTCCAAACTTGGGAACTTTAAGACTTGTGGACTTCAACTCCCAGAATTCCCCAGCCAGCTATGCTGGCTGGGGAATTCTGGGAGTTGAAGTCCACAAGTCTTAAAGTTCCCAAGTTTGGACATCCCTGGTGTACATGGACCTTCCATTTTGGGTGCTCTGTGCCTTAAAGGTTCACCATCATTGGTATACAGTTTCCTGCCTTGGACTAGAAGACCGGTGAGGCCCTTTCCTGCCCTATGTCTCTATGGCAGTGGTGGCGAACCTTTTTCTTATAGGCGTGCCAAAAGTGTGTGCAAGCGTGTGCCCACACCAATTCAATCCTCCCTGCCCCCCCATGCATGCGCATACAACCCCTCCCCAGGCCCTCCCCTGCCCCACTGGAGGCCCTTTTGAAGACGGAAACGGATCATTCCTGAACTTCCGTTTGGCTTGTTGAGCCTGTTTTTCGTCCTCCCCAGCCCCCGGAGGCTTTCCTGAAGGCTGAGGAGGGTTAAAACGGCCTTCCCTGGCCCTCCGGAAGACGACTGCTGGCGTGCCAGCAAATGTAGCTTTGCGTGCCACGCACGCCATAGGTTCGCCATCACAGCTCTATGGTCTATGTTCCCCGCCAGGTTCTTACATTGCAATGAACCATAAACTACCTGGAATCCTTTGAGCTTAGCCTGGTGCAGCGATGGTGAATCTATGACACATATGTCACTGGTGATACACCAAGCCCTTTTTGGTGACTAGCCAGGCCTCCAGAGCCTCTGGGAGTTGTGCAAGAGCCCGGCTCTTGGGCAGCCTCTGTGGCATGTGAAAATCACGCAAGTGTTCTCCCACCATCTTCTGAGGCCTTGCAGGAGCAGGGCCCTCTTGACTGACTTCCAGAAGGTCTGGACCATAGAGTCTAGAAAGGAGGTCCAGAGAGGCTCTCAAGTCAGGCGTTTTCTGAATTTTGGACAAGCCGAACGCAAAAGGTTTGCCATCGCTGGCCTAGTAGGTTGTGCAAATCCAGCCTACGACAGATGGGCATTTTCCTATCCGGTAGCAAGTGGTAGCATTTTATAGCAAGCGCTCCAGAGCGCTCCCCAGTGTCTCCTCAAAACACTCCCGGTTAGAATCGTCACCGGAGCACGAAAAGGATAACTGTGTTGCGTTTGCAGAAGCTGGGATTCAAAACACTCCTCTGAAAGCTTGCTGGGCAGCATGGGGACAATCGTATTCCACCCGCCCCTTCTTTTCCCCTGCCTAACCTACACCACAGAATTGTTGTGAGGGTAAAAAGGAGAGCCTTTTTCTGCTTGCTTGCAGCCCCCCACCCCACCCCCAGCACAAGCCTGACCGCTACTCTTCTCTGAGTATGCAGATATCCTGAGATTATAAATAGATGCATCTAAATAGGAAGGAGGTGACCTTTTTGGTCACTGGGGAGCAATAGAAATGTATAAGAGAAGACTGGGCTGAATTTTTTTCTCCTCTAAGTTATGAAAAAGAAGCTTAGAAACTTTTTCTTTCCTTTCATTTCCTCCTCTCCTTTCTCTTCTTTTCCTTTCCTTCTTTTCTTTCCTCCCCTTTCTCTTCCTTTCCTTCTTTCTTTTCCTCCCCTCCCCTTTCTCTTCCTGTCCTTTCCTTCTTCCTTTCCTCTCCTCCTCTCCTTTCCCTTCCTTTCCTCCTTTCCTTTCCTCTCTCCTCTCTTCCTTTCTTCTCCTCCCTCTTCCTTTCCTTTCCTCTCTTCTCCTTTCTCTTCCTGTCCTTTCCTTCTTCCTTTCCTCTTCTCCTCTCCTTTCCCTTCCTTTCCTCCTTCCCTTTCTTCCTTCCTTCCCTCCTTTCCTTTCCTCTCTCCTCTCTCTTCCTTTCCTCTCCTCCCTCTTCCTTTCCTTTCCTCTCTTCTCCTTCCTCTTCCTTTCCTTTCCTTCTTTCCTCTCCTCTCCCTTCCTTTCCTTTTTCGCTTTCTTTCCCTCCTCCTTAAGCGCCTTCCAGTTCTGATGAGTTTCCTACTTTCAAATAGTGAGAAAGTACACACTGCTAGTTTTCAGCAATCAGAGGGGGTTTGAAGACTGCAAAAAAAAAATGGGGGGGGGGGTTAGGAGTTGCCTCAGCTGGGGGAAGGGGTCCACATCCGCTCCAAGTTGACACTGTCCAGAAAATGCAAATAACAGAAAGCTAGGAAAATCACCATGTATGGAAGTCTCAGCTGAGAGCCACGCTTAAAGCTCACAATGTGGAAAGACCCTCCAGAGCCAACCGAGCACCACAGAGGGGCAGCACGATTGTTCCTATAAACATGGATCCGTTCCGATCAAGTGCAAGGGAAGTTTAGAACAAATGGATGAATGCAGGTAAGGAAAGGCCAAAGGGACGGATTGCCCTGCCAGTTACAAATCCTAGCTTTCTAACAAGACTTAACATGGGTTCTCGTCAGGATGGCCAAGCAGTTTGACTAGTTTCTAAACAAACCTATATGCAGATTGGTAGCCCTCAAAACATGGGACCCGGTGGCTCAGTGGCTAAGATGCTGAGCTTGTCAATCAGAAAGGTTGGTAGTTCGGCGGTTGGAATCCCTAGTGCCGCATAATGGAGTGAGCTCCCATTACTTGTCCCAGCTTCTGCCAACCTAGCAGTTCCAAAACATGTAAAAACGCAAGTAGAAAAATAAGGACCACTTTGGTGGGAAAGTAACAGCATTCCATGCACCTTTGGCATTTAGTCATGCCGGCCACATGACCACGGAGACGTCTTCGGACAGTGCTAGCTCTTCGGCTTTGAAACGGAGATGAGCACCGCCCCCTAGAGTTTGGAACGACTAGCATATATGTGCGAGGGGAACCTTTACCTTTAGCCCTCAAAACAAGAAATTAAATAAGGTTTCAAACACACCATTGTGGTTTTTTGGCCATTGGTTTTTCTCCCCTTACCTGTTGGATTTTACTATATTTTTAAATATTTCCAAGGATTTGTAGCCATCTGTTAGTAACTAGATAGCCAAGTGTGGCAAGACAGAAAACAAATGCAAAGCATACAAAGTATACAAAATATATGAAACAAACATGCAAGTATACAAAGAATCGATGGGAAACAGAGTGTCAGATTTTAATGGGAGTAGTGGTTAAGATTTAGTTAATAATTGTTTTTGAATCTTTTTCTCTATATAAACTCTAATAAACAGCTATTATTAGAAGTGTAGGAGAAATATTGAGAATTAGGGATTTATAAGACGACTGTAAGATGTGTATAGGACCTATCAGCTTGGGATGAATTAGACTAAAATTGGAGGAGGTATTAAACTCCTCAGTCTTTGTTCAATGTTTATGCGAATTATTGTTTAATAGAAACTTATTTTAAGGGAAAATATATATATATTAAGTTTGGAACGTTGAAACGCCACCCCCAGAACCCATCAGAGAAAATAAACAAGCAAAGGCAACAACGGAAAGAGGAGAGACGAGGAGGGAAAGGAAGAAAGGGTAAAGTAGAGAAAGTAAGGGTGGGGAATTAAGAGGATAAGAAAGAAGAGAGGAGAGAAAGAGAGAGGAATGAGAGGGGGAAAAGGGAGAAGAGAGGAAAAATGAGAGGAAGAAACAAGAAGGCAGAGAAGGGAGCTTGAGAAAGCAGGAGTGAGGCTGTTGCAAAATAAGATGGAGACAAACTGTATCATATAGTATATATGTAAGAATGTGTATAGAGATTAATGATGAATAGATAAATGTTAAATAGTATTTATAAGAATGTATATCAATGAATGTTTTTTGAAATGGGAAAAATAATAATAATTTTTAAAAAATTGAATTTCAAGTATACAAAGAATCGCTCAGAACAAACCATAAACAGGTAATCCGTTCTGCTAAAACGAAACCTACCGGCTACAAAATAAGGAATCTGGGCAAAACTTTCCAAAAAGTTTAGACGCAGCCCCGTGGACAACAGGATGCAGTCATCTAGTCCACTTATGGAAATTCTTCATGAGTATGATGAGGTGGAATTTCAGCTACATTCTACATTCCTGAGATCCCCACCAGACTACATAAAGTAGGGGTCCCAAAACTTGGCAACTTTCAGACTTGTGGACTTCAATTCCCAGAATTCTCCAGCCAGCTATGCTGGCTGGAGAATTCTGAAGTTGAAGCCCACAAGTCTGAAAGTTGCCACGTTTGAAGACCTCTGTCATAAAGTGTGAGAAGAGAAAAGGTCTTCCTTTCCTGGGGGGAAAAGATGGGACACTTGCTCCCCGGCTCAGAAGGGCTTACTTTTTTTTCATGAGCTTACAAAGCATTGCAGAAATGACACCACAATAGTATCTTGGGGGTCTGTTCCTCCAAAGATGGGTGATACCTGGCACAGGTGAGTTAGCAAGCAAATGCACAATGAATCTGCTTGGGTCGAACAGGTTCCACCAGATGGAAGCCACTGCTTTTATTTTACTTAAAGGTAAAGGTTCCCCTCGCTCATATGTGCTAGTCCTTCCCGACTCTAGGGGGCGGTGCTCATCTCCGTTTCAAAGCCGAAGAGCCAGCGCTGTCTGAAGACGTCTCCGTGGTCATGCGGCCGGCAGGACTAAATGCTGAAGGTGCATAGAATACCTTTACCTTGGTGGTTCCTATTTTCTATTGGTATTTTTTTACGTGGCTTCAAACTGTTAGGTTGGCAGAAGCTGGGAGAAGTAACGGGAGCTCACTCCATTACACGGTGCTAGGGATTCGAACTGCCAAACTGCTAACCTTTCTGATCAACAAGCTAAATATCTTAGCCACTGAGCCACCACGTCCCATAGTTATTTACTTATATAGCTCAATAATATAACAACTCTTTCTTCCTCCTGTTTCCCCTACAACAACAACCCTTTGAAGTAAATTGGACTGAGAGAGCGACTGGTCTAAAGTCATCCAGCCAGCTTTCATGTCAAGGATGGGACTAGAATTCACAGTCTCCCAGTGACTGGCCCAAAGTCACCTAGATGGCTTTCATGGCTACAGCTAGACAAGTAACTCAGAGTTTCCAGGTTTCTAGCACCTTAACCACCCCACAAAACTGGCTCTCATTTTGAGTTTCCGGAATGAACTTCTGGGTCTTGCACCATTCTGACAAGGCATCAATCTCTCGCTAATCTCAAATCAGAAATCAA
Organism: Rhabdophis nuchalis; assembly: GCA_039707465.1. Taxonomy (NCBI): domain Eukaryota; kingdom Metazoa; phylum Chordata; class Lepidosauria; order Squamata; family Natricidae; genus Rhabdophis; species Rhabdophis nuchalis. Next base: position 16,317,277 of record CM077654.1, on the reverse strand, counting down.
ATATCGGTGGCATTTGGGAGATACCGCCTAGCAAGTTAAGCACTCTCATGCACCAGCAATACAAAACCTCCAATCGATTGACTGATAGGGCAGCAAACGTTTTCTGAATCCTCCAAACTGCTTCAAAAGAAGCCAGAGGATTTGTGTTTTTCCACCCCCCATCCCAAGAATGGAGCAAAAAGGCAGCAGGGCACAATTGGTATTGAAACCAACACAGATTTTGGAAGGGTGAGAGTGACACTTTTTCATTCTCCGATCTGGTGGGCATAGGGGAGAGTTAACCACCCTAGAGAGCCGTTTGCACGGCCTGGTTAACCAGAGTTAGTTAATTTAAGAGGCAGATTAGGAGGCATAGGAAGAGGAGGAGAGAGGGCTTGAAGGGGGAGAGCAAGAGAGGAGTAGGGCAGAGGAAGGGGAAGAAGGAAAGGAGAAGGGAGGGGAAGGAGAGGAGAGGAGGAAAGAAGAAAGTAGAGAAGGGAGGGAGGGAAAATAGGAAAGAAAAGCAGGGCAGTAGAAAAATAAAATAGGCGCATCGGGATGGTAAGCAAAGCAAATCTCGATTATATATCTTAATTTCTTACATGGCAAAAATGAATGTTTAAAAGGGTGAAATATAATACGAATATTAACTATGTGAATGTATACCTATACTGTAAATCTACGTATGAGATTACAAATAAAAAAGTGAGCAAAAAGAAGCGTCCAGATCTCTGTATTTTAGGCCACGTTGTGGGTTCTTGGAGGAAGCCAGAGAGAACGTGATGAGCAAGTTGAGCATCTGACTTTTCTCAGAGAGGCTCAAGGTCCTCCCGAGATCCCAGCAGCAGAGATCTTGACCCAAACTGAAGGGAGGGGGGCAAAGGCCAGAGAGCTGGACAAGCAACATCCTGCAGCTCTCTTGACTGTGCCTGAAATTGCGAAGGGAAATCATGCTGGCCAGGGCCACAGGGATGCTTGCCAAAGTTCCTGGTGTGTATCGCTTATGCACATGCGTGCATGGGTGGGTTTGTTGTTGTTGTTGTTGCTTAAGTATTTTAACTACTTTGGCTCCTTTACATATCCTGCAAATTGCTGATGGCTCTCTTCGGCTAGCTTTAGGAGGGGGCTTCTGCTGCTCTGCTTTTTTGGCAGGAGGGGGTCTTATGGGGAGGCTGGAGAAAGGAAGGGGGAAACCATCTTGTGCTAGCCCACTGTTATTAGATGCCTCGGCTAACAACAATGGGCTAAAACTTCAGTGTCTCTTCGCATAGATGGATGAAATGGATGTGTAAAAGGCACAGGAGCCAGGAATAGAGTAACAGAGTTGGAAGGGACCTTGGATGTCTTCTAGTCCAGCCCCCTGCTTAGGCAGAAAACCATACACCACTTCAGACAAATGGTTATCCAAACTCTTCTTAAAAACTTCCAGTGTTGGAGCATCTACAACTTTTAGAGGCAAGTTGTTCCACTGATTAATTGTTCTAACTGTCAGGAAATTTTTCCTTAGTTCTTAGTTGCTTCCCTCCTTGATGAGTTTCCACCCATTGCTTCTTGTTCTACCCTCAGGTGCCTTGGTGAATAGCTTGACTCCCTCTTCTTTGTGGCAGCCCCTGAGATATCAGAACACTGCTATCATGTCATCCCTAGTCCTATGTTTCATCAAACTAGGCATATCCAGTCCCAGCAACTGTTCTTCATATGTTTTAGCCTCCAGTTCCCTAATCAGCCTTGTTGCTTTTCTCTGCACTCTTTCTAGAGTCTCAACATCCTTTTTACATCGTGGCGACCAAAACTGGATGCAAGTATTCCAAGTGTGGCCTTACCAAGGCCTTATAAAGTGGTATTAGCCCTTCACGTGATCTTGTTTCTATCCCTCTGTTGATGCAGCCTAGAACTGTGTTGGCTTTTTTGGCAGCTGCTGCACATGGCTGGCTCCTATTTAAATGGTTGTCCACTAGGACTCCAAGATCCCTTTCACAGTTACTACTATTGAGCAAGGTACCACTTATACTGTACCTGTGCATTTTGCTGAGAAAGCTGATAAAGTCACATTCCTCCCTCTGGCACTATAAGCCAGAAAGCCTGGGTCTAAACAGGTGTATCTCTACATCTCCTGCACAAGTCTTTAGTTCTTTAAGGAACCAAGCAGATTAGGGTCACCTAGGAGAAGGCCCCCGTTGTCCCCAAAACCTTTAACCTAACAGAAATGGATCCTCCCCCTTCTTTTTTCCTAAGGCTGACATTGTCCTTTCTGACACCTCTCTCTCTCTCTCTCTCTCTCTCTCTCTCTCTCTCTCTCTCTCTCTCTCTCTCTCTCTCTCTCTCTCTCTCTCTCTCTCTCTCTCTCTCTCTCTCTCTCTCTCGTGTTAAACTGACTTATGGCGGACAGGCATGTCAACAGCAATTAGGCAAATGGGGTTTAGGTGTCCAAAGGCAGTATACCTTTGAATACCAGAGGGGAAAACTGACTTCTTCATCCTCCTTATGTGAGCCGAAAATATCTGATTGGCTTCAGCTATTGTCATATCAGCTGAGTGTCCAAACATGGCAACTTTAAGATTTGTGGACTTCAACTCCCAGAATTCCTCAACCCAGCATGGAAGGACGCTCTTGAGCTACAGTATCTATCGCACAAGTTATACATCTACATTTCTTGCTGCCCGATGGAAATCAGTACTAGAAAGAAGACCACTTTGGATATCATAGATATTGACGCATGGCATCCTTCCATAGCTTGGTGTCCTTCAGAGAGTAGTTAAAAGAATTTCGTGGTCATGATTCCAAGCTAGTTTTATGAACCCACCTGAAGGGCACCAAGATGAAGACTGTGGTCTGATGCCCACAGCAAACTAAGGCGCAAGAAAGATGATTTGTTCAGTTTTTATGCTGCATGAAGCCAATGGATTGCAGCCTTTTCAGCTCCCTAAGTTGGTTTAGTTGGAAAACATGGCTTAATACAATGTGTGAATCCAGGCTACATCAGCAAGACTGCAAGTCTCCACATCCTCAACATTGCATGGAGCCATGAACTCATCAAGGGAGTGCAAGGAGTCCAACCAAAGTTGCAAAGCAGCTGTTTTTCTCCCCTTTCTTGGGTTGACACAACAACCACATAGCCACCAAGACCACGAATCATTCCCACACAAGTCTCAGCTTCGTTTTAGCTATCTACAGTCCTGGTTCCTCCATGGAGTCCTCCCCTGTTCCCCATAAGAGAGGAAGGCAGGCTTGCATATTTGCAGAGGAACCTTCTAATATTCAGAACGAGAAGGAAAGGCGCACAGAAGGCCCGGTACCGATCATCTGCAACCTGTCACTCAGCCATCACTTTGTGTGTGCCCATAAACTGCTCCATTAGTTTTTCTAATTGAGGCGAACACAGCTGCTGGGTGGTGGCAACATGGCTTAATCACTTACTCTGCATCGGAGGGCAGATTCCCAAAATATTCCAGTGTTGCAAGAAAAAGGGAAGGGGGAAGAACTTCACCCCGCATACAACGGATGGGTGCAAGCCAAGGGGGGAAACAGAACCCTGTGCCCTCCAAAATGTGGGTTAGCCTTGGAAATCAGTCATTCGATCTGGAATTCTGCAGCCTGGATTCATCGTGAAAAGCCGCCAGAATGCATTTGGGTTTTCTGCCTTAGGTACTCAAAATGCTCTGGGCTGTCATGGCCCAGATGTGATGCCCCATCAGTGTACACCTCTGGATTCAGATTATTTTGCAATGCATAATGCATGATAGGGATACCTATTTACTGAGATATCTGACTGCTGGAGGAAGCGTGGTGAAAATGAAATGGCTTTTTCCAATATGAAAAGTTTAGGGATGTTGGGACTGTAACTCCTTGAACTGTTAGCTGGGGTGACCTTTCGGGGTGTCTGAAAGGTGTAATAATAATAATAATAATAATAATAATAATTTATTATATTTATAAACCACCCCCTCTCCCCGAAGGGACTCAGGGCGGTGTACAGGAAAATTAAAAACCAACTAAAAACATACAATACACACAAAATAAAAACGAATTAAACTACCCTGTATTAAAATTTAAAAACCATTAAAATTACCACCCATTAAAACCCAATAAACAATTTGAGAAAACAGACTGGGGCGAGAAGCGTAGATTAGGCCAAGCCGGCCTGATGAAACAAATAGGTTTTTACTTTTTGGCGGAAGGCGTGGAGGTCCGTGGTCGTTCTAATATCCGGGGGTAGGTCGTTCCAGAGGGTCGGGCCCATCACAGAGAAGGCCCTTCCCCTGGGTGTCGCCCGCTGGCACTGCCTAGTGGACGGCACCCGGAGAAGTCCCTCTCTGTGTGAGCGAATCGGCCGAAGGGATGTATGGGGCAGGATACGATCCCGCAAATAGTGTAGTATTCCCAATGCATCTTCAGGACCAAATAAAAGATGAACAAGTCATGACCATGGCTGGAAACATTTTCCAGTTGTGGGGTGCTTGGTGCTCTCTGAATGCTGTTTTCTTGAAAGCGTTTCCTCACTCAACACTGATGAAGTCACCTAGTTTGGGGAATGAAACGTCTGCAAGATAACAACCAAGTTCAGAGAGCACCAAGGACCCTCAACTGGAAAACATCTTCAACCACTGTTGGTGACATGTTGATCTTTTAATTTGGCCCTCAGGATGACTCTTCATTTCCACCCTGAGCTACAAATTCTCCTTTATTGGCATTTTCCAGTTTTCATTAGTCCTTCAGAAGAAAGCTGCTTATTTGTTCAAAATCACCTTCGCCTGGTCATTTCGATGGTCCTGTCGCCATACTTGAACTGGGTTTCACACATTTATGGGCTCAATAAATAAATTTATGGTTTCCCCATGGAAATTATGACATCACCCTACCTCTGTAAGACAAATCCACCAACAAAAATAAATAAACCAAGAATCAGTTCTTTATAATGATCCACAACCAACATTCCAACATTGAAAGAAGATGGGAATTAAAGCAGGGGTGGGCTGCTGGGGGTTCGCAGGGTTTTTTGAGAACCTCTTGCTAAGATTCGGTGCAGTTCGGAGAAGCCCCAAATCCCACTCCTGGCTGGCCCCGCCCACCCCTCCCCTCCCAGGAGTCCCCACACGGCCCGTTTTGGATGCAGGTACGTGCAGGGTGTGCACAGAGGCTCAGGGAAGATGAAAAATGGGCCTACCAGAAGTTTGGGAAGAGCCCAGGGAAGACAAAAACACCCCCCCCCATGGTGCAGGAGGCCACCTAGGCCACGCCCACCACAGCCACGCCCACCCAGCAACCGGGCAGAGAACCCCTTGCTAAACATTTTGAAGCCCACCCCTGAATTAATGCTAAGAAGCCAAATAGTTCTGGGAAAAAGCTGCAGAGGTATAGATAAAGGTAAAGGATTCCCTCGCACATGTGCTGGTTGTTCCCAACTCTAGGAGGCGGTGCTCATCTCCGTGTCAAAGCTGAAGAGCCAGCACTGTCTGAAGATGTCTCCGTGGTCATGTGGCCGGCATGACTCAACGCCGAAGGCACACGGAGCGCTGTTGCCTTCCCACCAAAGGAGGTTCCTATTTTTCTACTTGCATTTTTTATGTGCTTTTGAACTGCTAGGTTGGTAGAAGCTGGGACGAGTCACGGGAGCTCACTCCGTTACGCAGCGCTAGGAATTCAAACCGCCGAACTGCCAACCTTTCTGATCGACAAGCTCAGCGTCTTAGCCCCTGAGCCGCCGTCTCCCCTACATATAAATATATGTGTAAACCTCACCAAATAAATAAGTAGAAAGTGGCACCTTGTTGTGGCCCCAGGTTTCAAAACACCCGAGTTTAAAATTGAAGGACACAGACTTGGCTGGAAATATATTAACTGCCATCAAAACACATTAATGAAGCTACAAATCCTTAACTCCGTGAATTGGCTCAGGAGATCAAGGGATACAGCAGGATGAATAAATTAAACTCCAATTCACGTAAGAGGGAGAAAAATGTCATTTTAAAATGCAGGGGGGAAGAGGCCCATGTATAGGAGGGGGGAGGGGGGAAACAAAAAACCCAGGCTGCACAAGGTCCATAATACTCTAAACCAGGGGTCTCCAACCTTTGTACCTTTAAGTCTGAAGGACTTCAGCTCCCAGACTTCTCCAGCCAGCAAAGCTGGCTGGAGAAGTCTGAGAGCTGAAGTCCTTCAGACTTAAAGTTGCAAAGGTTGGAGACTCCTGGACTAGATGACTTGCAAGCAAAGCTGGCTGGAGAATTCTGGGAGCTGAAGTCCTTCAGACTTAAAGTTGCAAAGGTTGGAGACCCCTGGACTAGATGACTTGCAAGCAAAGCTGGCTGGAGAAGTCTGGGAGCTAAAGTCCTTCAGACTTAAAGGTGCAAAGGTTGGAGACCCCTGGACTAGATGATTTGCAAGCAAAGCTGGCTGGAGAAGTCTGGGAGCTAAAGTCCTTCAGACTTAAAGGTGCAAAGGTTGGAGACCCCTGGACTAGATGACTTGCAAGCAAAGCTGGCTGGAGAAGTCTGGGAGCTGAAGTCCTTCAGACTTAAAGTTGCAAAGGTTGGAGACCCCTGCTCTAAACTCACTTGTGCCAGAATGTACTTCTAATTAAAACATGGGAGGAGGGGGAGTTGATTAAAAGTTACCCAGTCACTATCTTAAGAGAGAGATGACATCATATTTAGCCTTGGGAGCACCGGAATACCAGAAAATGTCAGCCTACTTAAAAGCTATAGGAGGGTCCTCTCTATCTCTTACGATTAAAAAATGCCTAAGAACAGACTTAGTCTACAGTCTGTCATAGTGTTTCAAGATAAACTGACTCACTTTCGGCATTTTTTATAACTACAACAAGACGCAAGGATGGGAGGGGGAAAAATCTGCGGCTTTTTTGAAGCACATCTATAGTTTCAAAGTTTACTTAGGTTTTTTTTTTTTAAATCAGTTTTGCCTTTAGAATAGAATAGAACAACAGAGTTGGAAGGGACTTTGGAGGTGTTCTAGTCCAACCCCCTGCTTAGGCAGGAAACCCTACACCATTTCAGACAAATTGTGTCTAATCACTTCTTAGAAACTTCCAATGTTGGAGCATTCACAACTTCTGGAGGCAAGTTGTTCCACTGGTTAATTGTCCTCACTGTCAGGAAATTTCTCTTAGCTCTAGGTTGCTTCTCTCCTTGGTTAGTTTCCACCCATTGCTTCTTGTTCTACCCTCAGGTGCGTTGGAGAATAGCTTGACTCTCTCTTCTTTGTGGCAACCCCTGAGATATTGGAAGACTGCTATCATGTCTCCCCCTAGTCCTTTTTATTAAACTAGACCTACCCGGTTCCTGCAACCGTTCTTCATATGTTTTAGTCTCCAGTCTCCTAATCCTCTTTCTTGCTCTTCTCTGCACTCTTTCCAGTCTCTCCACATAATTTTTACATCGTGGCGACCAAAACTGAATGCAGGATTCCTTGAGAACCATTCTTCAGAAAAGATCAAAGAAACAGGGATAGATTTCTCTATTCTTCATGCATATTTTTGAGAAGAACAATGGGATCTAAGGATTCAGAGAGGGAATGACTGGAACAAAGCTATTTTCAGAAAATGTTTCAATGAAGGCCTTTATACATGGGCCCCCAACTCTCTTACCCTAATGCAGCAATGAAAAAAAAAGTATTACATGCAAGATAGTCCTCAACTTACGACCACAATTGAGCTTGTTTCTGTTGCTAAGTGAGACCTGTATTGGGTTTTGTCCCATTTTGCGATCTTTCCTGCTGCTGTTGTTAAGTGAATCATGGCAGCTGCTAAGTGAGTGACACAGTTGTTAAGTGAACCTGGCTTCCCCATGGACTTTGCTTGTCCGAAGGTTCGCAAAAGGGGATCGCGTGACCTTGGAGCACAGCAACGGTCACAAGTATGAATCTGCCAAGCATCTGACTTTTGATCATATGAGCATCAGGATGCTGCAATGGCCATAGCAGAGGTGAGTTGCTTCCGGTTCAGCCGAACCGGCAGTGGCGGCGGCAGGAGGTTCCGCCCACCCGCCCGGACACTTCTGCGCATGCGCAGAACGAACGAATCGGCAGTAAACCGGTTAGCAAACCACCACTGGTGATAGGTGTGGGAAATGGTCATACCTATTTTTTCTCAGTGATGTTGTAATGAGCATTAAGTGAACTGTTATAAGTTGAGGACTGTCTATAGTCCCATTGCAGAGAGCAAAGCAAATGACTTTGGTGGAATCCGTGTATTAACTAGTGCAGGGGTCTCCAACCTTTGCAACTTTAAGTCTGAAGGACTTCAGCTCCCAGATTTCTCCAGCCAGCTTTGCTGGCTGGAGAAGTCTGGGAGCTAAAGTCCTTCAGACTTAAAGTTGCAAAGGTTGGAGACCCCTGCACTAGGCAATAGGGGCTGAAACGTTTTCTAGGTCCAGAGCCAAGATCTAACATTCAAAAGAAGCTCACGAAGAAACCTGGTTTGCGGAAGTCTACGAAGAACAAGGAGGTGCTTAAAGCCCATTTCAATAAAAAGTAGTTTTGGCTTTCTGGTGGATTTGATTTCCTGGTTAGGTCGACCTCACACACACACACACACACACACACACACACACACAGCTCCATCAAGCCCGATGTTGGATTTCAAGACCCTCAGAGCTCCAAAGCTGTTCCAGATTACCGAGGACAGAAGTCTAAAACATCTGGATGGTAAGTACAGTATATAAGTGTTCCATTCCGTGCCATTGCAAGCTCTTTGATCGCAAAACTCTGGTTCCTTTGCATGAGAGAACTTGTGTTATGGACCATAGGAGTGGAACTGCATCCAAGGTTATAATGGTACTCTTGCAGATGCTGGACTCCCCCTTTATTTCTTTCGAAAGAGGGACACAGAGAGAGAGAGAGAGAGACAGGGAAAGGGGGAGAGAGAGAGGGAGAAACAGAGAGAGAGAGAGGGCGAGAGAGACAAAGAGAGAGAAAGACAGAGAGAGAGGAAGAGACAGACAAAGAGAGAGGGAGGGCGAGAGAGACAAAGAGAGAGAAAGACAGAGAGAGAGAAAGAGACAAACAGAGAGAGAGAGAGGGCGAGAGAGACAAAGAGAGAGAAAGACAGAGAGAGAGGGAGAGACAGACAGAGAGAGAGGGAGAGGGAGAAACAGAGAGAGAGAGAAAGAGACAAACAGAGAGAGAGGGAGGGTGAGAGAGACAAAGAAAGAGAAAGACAGAGAGAGAGGGAGAGACAGACAAAGAGAGAGATAGACAGAGAGAGATGGAGAGAGTGGGAGGGAGGGAGAGAGAAGGAAGGAGGGAGGGGAAGAGAGAGGGAGAGAATGAGAGAGACAGAGAGATTGAGAGAGAAACGGAGAGAGAGAAAGATGGAGAGAGAGGGAGGGAGGGGGAGGGAGAGGGAGAGGGACAGAGGGAGAGAGGGGGGAGCGAAGGGGGCTTTAGGCCCCTGAGTCTTGTCTGGCGATAAAGCAGCTGCCTGCAGCCCGGCTTCCTTCCCCTTGGAGAATACAACAGCAGTATTTACCGTGATGCAGACTTCGCTGGCCTGCAGCCCAATGTGCCTCGGATTCAGACAGCGGATTCAGTTCTGGGCAGGACAGACCCCAAAAAGCTTTCCAGGTGCAGCCTCACACCGCTGGTGGGGGATTCAGAGGCCAGGATGGTGAGGGGTGGGGGAGAGACTCCTCTGCGAGGAGCACACGAAAGGAGGAGCAGAAAGCCAGGCTGGGAAAACTGCCCCATGCCCACCCAGGAGAAGCCAAAGTTGGAACTGAGGAAGGGGGGGGAAAGAAGGGGGGAGCGGGGGGGGGGAAAGGAAAGGAGCACTGGGGGGGATTTCATGCCAAATATTTTCAACCTCCTCTCCGAATGCTCGCTGGAGTGGAACATTTTCCAAGCGGCTCTCTGCAGCCCAGCCAGGGCCTGCTGGAGCCCCTGGGCAAAAGCGCTGTGGGATGCCAATGCATCTGTAATTCTCCCATGTTGCGTTCCCGCGGCTAAAGGATGGGCCTCCGGCGCCCCAGCGCTTCTCCCCTTCCGAGACCCTCCTGCCCGATGGGGGCAAGAGGGGCGGGCAAAGCCGAGGCTCGGTCCGGGGCGAACGTTGGGGGGAAGTCACCTGCGGCTGCCTTGAAGGGCTGTGGGCCAAAGCGCCGGGCAGCGCCAGGGACGGGAAGGGGCCGAGGGATGGGGCTGCCTGCTGTTGCTGCCGCTCGTTCCACCCTCTGCTCTGTGGGAAGCCGGGAGCAGCAAGATTGATGCTCGGCCACAAATCACGGGAGGGAAAGGCTGGGTTTTCTTCCCTCCCGTGACAGGCAGGGAGAAGGAGCCAGGCCTTCAAATGAGGGGGACAAGGGCTTTGGGTGTTTACTGGAGCTTTCCAAGGCTTTGCTCAGTTCGTTTCCTGCTCTGCCCCACGCTGCATTTGAGGGAAAGTGTGTGTGTGTGTGTGTGAGAGAGAGAGAGAGAGCAAGAGAGAGAGAGAGAGAGAGAGAGAGAGAGAGAGAGAGAGAGAGAGAGAGAGAGAGAGAGAGAGAGAGAGAGAGAGAGAGAGAGAGAAGCAGGGAGCAGGAGGCTGGACAGGAGCCAGGGAGACTTAAAGCAAAGATGGGCCCCTGCAGAAACGGGAAGGAGACCTCAGAAGCCAAGTCAGCCCTGGAGCAAATATCTAGGCAGAGAAGGGGAGGGATAGAGGAAAAGAAGGAAGGAAAAAATGGAGAAAGGAAGGAAGGGGAAAGGGAAGGGGAAGGATATGGCGAAGGGAAGGGAAAGAAAGAGGGAAGGCAAAGGAAGGGAAAAAGAGATGGAAAGGGAAAAGGAAGAAGAGAAAATCGGAGAAAGAAAGGAAGGGAGAAAGAAAGGAGAGGGGAAGGAAGGGAAGGAAGGAAAAGGAAAGGGAAAAGGAAGGACAGGGGAAAAGAAGGAAGGGAAAATGGAGAAAGAAAGGAAGGGGAAAGGGAAGGGGAAGGATAGGGAGAAGGGAAGGAAGGCAAAAGAAGGGAAAAGGGGAAGGAAAGGGAAAAGGAAGGATGGGAAAAGAAGGAAGGGAAAATTGGAGAAAGAAAGGGAAGGCAGGGAAAAACACAGAAGGAAAGGAAGGGGGAAGGGGAGGGGAAGAGGGAAGGGAAGAGAGGGGGAGGAAGGGAAGGGAGAAGGGAAGGAAGAGAGAAAAGGGAAGATGAGAAGCCAGGGATGAAGGCCAGAATGTCAGCCGAGGCAAAAGGCTAGCAGATGCTGGGAGCTCCGGTTACAGCGAGGAGGCGAGGGAAGAGTGTGGGAAAGGAGTTTGGTTTCTGCAGTCCCCAGCATGAAAGACGGGGCTGCTGGAAAAGGACCCGGCCCTCCTAGCTAGGAAACAATGCGGAGGACGAGGGCAATTGGATGCTCTGGACCCAGCCAGGCCAGTGGCCAGGAAGGGATGGGATCTGTGGCCCAGGCCGTTTGGAGGGGATCCAGCTGCCTCTCCCCGAAAGGAAAGGCCTGCTCTGGTGCAAAGGTTCAGGGACCAAGGAGCACAACTCCTGCTCAGGGCTTTCCGTTTAAGAGGAGGCCAAAGGAGTAGTTGGGGCGGGAGGGATGGGGGCAAAACAAGAGGAGAATCTGGCAGTGCTTTCGCCAACTCATACATTGGTTTAAAAGCATTCATTTTCAAGCAACTCAGACAGACAGACAGAAATAGATGGATGGATGGATGGATGGATGGATGGATGGATGGATGGATGGATGGGTGGGTGGGTGGGTGGGTGGGTGGGTGGGTGGGTAGGTAGGTAGATAGATAGATAGATGGATAGATGGATAGATGGATAGATGGATAGATGGATAGATGGATAGATATAGACAGACAGACAGACATAGATATATATAGACAGAGAAAGATAGATAGATAGATAGATAGATAGATAGATAGACAGATATAGACACAGACAGAGACAGACAGACAGACAAACAGATTGATAGATAGCCTTTATTGTCGTTATACAAAATAAATACAGCGAAATTGGTTGTATTCAGCTCACAAAAGCTTATGCTTTTTAATAGGATTTGTTCATCAGAAAAGGGGGGCTACCTGTTTCTCTCTCCCCCCCCCCCCCAATTCAAATGAGTCTGGTTTTCTTTCAGAGACCACCTGGATAAGTCCCTGCGGTTTTCTTGGCAAGGTATTTCAGGCGTGTGGCTCACCATTGCCTCTTTCCTAGGGCTGAGAGAAAGTGACCGGTCCAAGATCACCCTGCTGGCTTCGTGCTGAGACTGGACTAGAATTCCCAGTCTCCCAGTGTGTTTAGCCTGATGCCTTCACCACACAACAAAATGTCACTCCTAGCATATTAACCTTACACCGTCTACTGTCGACCTCACCCCATTCCCAAGAGGTCTGTAAGGGGGCGTGCATAAGCTTACCAGCGTGCCTACTGGCCCTGTCCTACTGCCCACCCCTTATTTGCATCCATTTTATGCATTCAAAATCATGTTTATATTTATATATGTTATCTAATACATGCTTGAGAAAATAAATAAATAAAATAAATACAAAATACCGTGTTTCCCCGAAAATAAGACAGGGTCATATTTTCTTTTCTTTTGACCCCCCGAAATAATCACTTGGCCTTATTTTAGGGGAGGTCTTATTATTTTTGAGGTGCAGGAGGCAGCGAGCGTGGTCACCTCATGGCTGCTGCTGCATTGCAATATTTTCAGGCAGGGCTTATTTTCAGGGTAGGGCTTATTTTAATGCATGCGCTCAAAAGCCCAATCGGGCTTATTATCCGTAGGTCTTATTTTGGGGGCTATTTTTGCTGAGACAAAAGTCTTTCGGAAGCCCTCAGCCCCTCACAGACAAGGAGGTTTGCATGACAAGAAGGCTCCTTATTCCGAAAACAGGTTTTGCTAATCGAAAGTGAACCCATCGGGGAGATTTCTGCTTCTCGCTTTAGTTTGCTGTTTTCTATGGAGGGCTTTCAGTCATACTAACTCCCACTTGTAGGCCTTGTAGTAGGAGAGCCCCATTATTTATGGATACAGGGGGGAAAACCAGGAAAGAGGCTGGTAGCACTTTTTTCCAAAAAAAGTTAAAAACAAAAGCTCATGCCATGAATAAAATCTGTTAGTTGGACAGACCCCTGGTTGTTGTTTTTTGTAACTTCTAATTCAGTGTTTCCCAACCTTGGGAACTTGGAAGACGTCCGGAGTTCAACTCCCAGAATTCCCCAGCCAGATGGCTGGGGAATTCTGGGAGTTGAAGTCCATACGTCTTCCAAGTTGCCAAGGTTGGGAAACACTGCTCTACATTGGGAAGCACTGCTCTACTGGATGCCTGAAATGGTACGACTTAACAGATTTTAACAGATTAACAGAGTTGGAAGGGACCTTGCAGGTCATCTAGTCCAACCCCCCTGCTCAAGCATTGTTTACGCAAAGATGACACTATATATTTTTTTCAAGAGAATCGAACCACATCTCCAACAATTCCACTGCAAGGAAGGAAGGAAGGAAGGAAGGAAGGAAGGAAGGAAGGAAGGAAGAGTGAGGGAGGAAACAGAGAAATATCTGGCTGTGCTCCTATTAATCCACTCTCCCATTTTTTAAAAATTTTCTTTAGGAACAAGAAGCTTGCTGTTGTTTGGGAAGAGGACAGAAAGGTGTGCCCAGCTTCCAAATAAAAACATTAAACCCAGTAAATTGTTCTCTAAACAGCGATGTGTTTACTGTACTGGGTAGGCAGGCAGGAGAAAGGAAAAAATATACCCTGGGTGGTGTTTTAACATTATTATTATTTTTAATAAGACAAAGTGAATGCTTCCGGAGTTTTACTGCAGGACTGGCACAACGGAAAAGGAGGAGAAAGAAGATTCACAGACCTTGCATTGGCACAAAAGAGACCCACAAAATTGCCTTGCCTGTCCTCCCTGCACCTCGCACAAAATGCAGCAACAGAAGAGTATAACACACCTGCAACCCCATTGTAACAGCACAGCTACCACCATCTCCCCCTGCACCGTGTGCTGGGATGGGGGAAGGGTAGCCTTTCCTCCTCCCCCCCCCCCCGTCAATCCAAACTGTCACTCTGAAATCCTATCACCGGTTTTCACATCTTCTGTCAAGATGGCTCCTTCTGAAGTAGAGCTCTGTGCAACAAATGAGACAGAAGCGTGCATTTTTTGCAAACTATATAGAAAGAGTCAGAGATGGCAAATCCAATTACGGCTTCCGGAATCCATACGTTTTTGCCCAGTTCATAAAATGCTTCCATGGTTGGTGCGTTAGAGCTACCAAAAAGGGGCATTAGTAAAGGTAAAGGTTCCCCTCACACATATGTGCTAGTCGTTCCTGACTCTAGAGGGCGGTGCTCATCTCTGTTTCAAAGCCGAAGAGCCAGCGCTGTCCGAAGACGTCTCTGTGGTCATGGGGCCGGCATGACTAAATGCCAAAGGCGCACGGAATGCTGTTACCTCCACACCAAAGGTGGTTCCTGTTTTTCTCCTTGCATTTTTTACATGCTTTGTAATTGCTAGGTTGGCAGAAGCTGGGACAAGTCATGGGAGCTCACTCTATTACGCAGCGCTAGGTATTCGAACCGCTGAACTGCCGACATTTCTGATCGACAAGTTCAGCGTTTTCGCCACTGAGCCACAATCCCATCTTGCCTCCAAAAACAAAAGTGCAATTAAACAGAGATCCGGGGCTAGGTTGCTCTGCATGCTGGTAGAAGGTGTATAATCCCGCAGAAATTATAATCTCAATCCAGACTGTATCAGAAAAAGCGACGATGCTTTAGCAAGGAGAAGGAAGCTGTGCCTGGATCGTCAGTGGCCACAGCAACACCAAACTATATATTGGCCAAGTATAATTCCCTGGGCCATCTGATAATGTTGATGGGCATTTCCGCCTCCCCCTCTCGACCCCGGACTGTGATGGAAATGCCGGTTTTCGGTCATGAACCAGCCACGGGGGGGATACAAGCACGGGAGAGAAGCTGTATGTCAGGGACAGAGCATTGCTTCAAGGGAAACCCTCCAAGGTCAGCCTCAAAATACCCCAGCGCGATTCCAAGCGATTCTCACGCTCACACACTCCTTCCTATCTGATATCGTGCAAAGGGCAACCAAGCAAAATGGGCGAAAAGATCAGGCTGAGTTAGATGGATCACATGGCTGATCCCCGCCTTTCGCTTGCTTAGGAAGGCGAAGGGGAGGGAGGGCGAGTGTGTGGGGGGTTTCCCACCATTTTCTACGATTATAGATTTATGTTACTTTTTCTTGGTCCGTGTTTCTCAACCTTTGATGACTTGGAAGTCCTGTGGATTTTTAGCGCAGGATGGGGTTTAATAGAGTTTTAATAGGTTTTGTATTTTATATATTTGTATAGTTATCTTTTTAAAGTTCCTTTGCGCCGCCCCGGGTCCCTTGGTGGGAGATGGGCGCGGGATACAAATATGAAAATAAATAAATAAATAAAGTCGCCAAGGTTGAGAAACACTGTTTTAGGTGGTCCAGTGGTCTCATCCAGACAAAATGCAGTGATGGATGCTGTGAGGGAATGTAGGGATGAAAGCAGTGGCCTTTATCCCAAGCCCATCCACCTCCATTTCTGACCACAAAATCCTTTATGCCAAAGAATGGACAAGAGGAGAGCCAACAGCCAAGCATCCAGATTTGTTTTGGAAGAAACGTGGCATTCAAAGAACATGAGTAATAATGACAAAAGGTCCATTAACCGCCAACTTAAAAAAAAACCAAAACCTATCTCCAACTCGAATGTTGCAATTTACTATTATTAATCCTTTATACAGGTACTCCTTGACTTACGACCACAACTGAGCCCCAAATGAGACGTGTGTTAAGTGAGTTTTGCCCCATTTTGCAAACTCTCTTGCCACAAGTGTTAAGTGAATCGCTGCCGTTGGTTAAGTCAGCAACACGGTTGTTAAGTGAATCTGGCTTCCTCCTTGCTGCTCAGAAGGTCGCAAAAGGTGATCACGTGACCCCGGGACACTGCGATTTCCAAAAATATGAAGCCATTGCCAAACATCTGAACTTTGAGCATGCGATCATGGGGATGCGGCAACGGTCATAAGTATGAAAAATGTTCTGACAGAGGCTTCCTTAGAAAGCAAGAAGCAGAGTCTTGGTCCCGGCAAAACCTCTTTTATTTACACAACTGTGAATTCCTTTCATTCATAGTCAGCAAGGCTTAGCAAACAGTCCTTCAGAGGAATATTTATCCACACGAACCTTATCTCGTTCGGAGAGCTGCCAGATAACTAGTTTCCATACACAGGGCAAGGCAAAACTTGGCAATGAGTCTCTGTTGACCCTGCTTTCTTAATTGTTCTTGTCTTCTGGCAGCTCTGCGCAGGCGCACACGGGGAACAGGCTCCAGCTGTTCCTCTGCCTCACTGCTGTCTAGCTCCCTCTCTGCCTCCCACGCAGAGCCCTCGTCTGAATTTTCCTCACCCCCAGAACTGGCCCATTGTTCCTCCCCAACCTTCTCCCTATCCACAACAAAAAAGCAATCTTTTTCAGTGCCGTTGTAACTTTGAATGGTTACTAAACAAATGGTTGTAAAGTGAAACACTACCTGTACCTGTGCATAGAAAGAGGCAGAGATAATGAAGGGATGTGACAGCCTACATTAAAAAAGGCAGTAAATATAATCTCAACCCTGGGAGAAACAACCTTGTTCTACTAAAGATAAGCCAAAGCCCATTTCCTTGCAATGAGTCTGTATTAAGAACCGACTCAAAATAACTCTGCCTTGATTCTGGGACGGTATAAGAAAGGACAAAGGCAAACTTGGCTTTCAAGTTTGTTATTATGCCCTACAACAATAGAGTTCCAATAATTCTTGCTGGGTCTGTTTCTTGATCTGACCCACCTCGGTTGAAAGGAGGGTTAACAGTGATCAAAAACGAGGCAACTCTTAGGAATTCTATTTTGGTAGGCTGGATTTGATGTTTTATCATTATGAACACTTGAAGGGAGACCAGAGACAGACAGAAAGAAAGAAAGAAAAGAGGGGTGGGCTGGTCACCCTCTCCTTCAAGACTTTCCTAATGGTATGGTGTGCGTTTTCAAACCTTTCCCACATTCTATGGGTGAGGAGGAGATGTCAGGAATGACACACCTTCGCAGAAGATAGAAAACTCTAATATGGCTGCTTACAGTTTGATGGGACCTTAGCAGGCGTGCATGGCTGGTGCTTTGTTTTTCCCTGGAGTTACGACTGATCGGGTCAGCCAGGTTTGACGAAACACGCCGGTCGATTTGTACAATCTTCTGCACCTGGTCACCAAAGGCATCAAATCTTCTGGAACCACACAATCCTATCTTGGGCAGGGAGTTGAGACTAGGTGACTTACAAGGTCCCTTCCGACACTGTCAATCATCATCTTCGTTTAACGACCTCCACCCTTGTGGGGTGGAGTCTGGGCGACTGAATGGAGCTGAATGTTTACTGGCTAGATGACCTTCCTGTCCCCGATGCAGAGTTTTGTTCGGCAGATATATTCTCAATGCGCCCAGAGCGAGAAATATCTGCCTCTACCTAGGATCGAACTCACAGTCTCCTGATTGTGAGACGAGAGATCCACCTCTAGGCCACCGCACCACTCCTACTCTGTCAATCTGATATATTAAACAAATAGCCAGATTTAGAGAGCCCACCGGAAGCTCACCCAGGCCATTGCCTGAAGGTGTTTTCCTCTACTCCCCCAAGGAAGCACAAACGTTGCCAGCATTATTGGCTCTGTTCTCACAACCTATTGAGAGTATCCAGAATCAAGGTCAGGATTGCACCATGTTTGCCTGAAAATAAGACAGGGTCTTATTTTCTTTTGACCCTCGAAATAAGCACTTGGCCTTAGGGAGGTTTTATTATTTTTGAGGTGCAGGAGGCGGCGAGCATGGTCACTTTATGGCTGCTGTTGTGATGCAACATTTTCAGGGAGGGCTTAATTTCAGGGGAGGGCTTATTTGTGCTCATGCGCTCAAAAGCCTGATTGGGCTTAATATCCGGTGAGGTCTTATTTTCTGGGAAAGAGGGTAGGACTGCAGTTTTTAATGGGCATGGTCCATAAAATATGGCCATAGCTTTGGCCACACCACTGCAGCCACCATTCGGATCTTTCTGACCACGTCCCACGGACACCTCTGAACCCCCTTCGGTTCTGCAATGGGGTTTGTCCTTCCAGGTTTTAACATGGTGCAAGTGGAGGGCAGCCTGCCTTTTCACTCCCTCTCCCACGCCATCTGCACCCACTAGGTGGGAAAAAACAATCGCCCATTGTTCTCTTTAGCATTACAGTCGGGTGGGGTTGGGAGGTAGGATCCTGGGAACGAGAAATCGGTGGCTCTTCCTTCCCCAGAAGCTATGCTGGCAGAGATGACAGAGGAAGAATCACAGAGGAAGCTTAAAAGAAAAAAAAATGCCTTGTGCCGCCTTTTCAGCTTGCCCAAGCACAACACACCGCCAGAACTAAGGCGCACCAGGATGACTGACGGATACTCGGGCCGGTTCTGAGCATGCATCTAGTGTTATTCAGGAAGAGCGACAAGGCCCATCATCCACCCACTCACCCACTAAGGTGGAAAGCTAGGTGGAATGGTGGAGAGGTGTGTGATGAAGGAAGCCGGGAGGAGGACAGGGAGAACACACGCCGAGTTCCCTTTTCCTTCCTATCCGTACACACCCACACACCTCCGCCGTTTCGTTTTTGACAAATCGCCACCAAGAGTGACAGCAAAAATTGCTACAAGGTTTTTGCGTGCAGCATTGCAGACCCATCTCGGTGGTGATCTTCCCGGCAATCTCCAGAGTGATTTTGCTCGCTGCTGCTGCTGTTGCGCCTTCCTTTCAACCCGCCGGCTGCCTCTTGCCGAAGCCAGATGCCTTGTCATGTCAGTTGGGCACAGAGCGACACAGGAGGAGACAAGAAACAAGGAGGCAAAATGGTGGCGGCAGAAGTACCCCTTTGCTCCACCAAAGGGACACAGGTAGAGCAGAGACCGCCTAATCGTGAAGGGCAACGCACGCCTGGCAGGATCAGGTTCTCCTTCGTGCGGAAACTGACCGTCTCCGCAGACAGAGAGGGAGGCTCGGTCTTTAAAGAGTCTTAGTATGCAGCGCCTGCTGGCGCGCATGTTTTGGAAGTGTTGTGGCCCACCAGTGGCCGGTGGAGCTGGCAGCAGACTCAGACAGCGAGGAAGAACAGGGGCCAGTCCTCGAGTCTGGGGAAGGCTCTGAGGAGGGCTCTGTGTCAGAGGCAGAGAGGGGGCCAGAGCCGTCTGACAGTTATCAGCTGCCTTCAGAATCAGACATCAGTGAGTCAGACGAACAGCTGGAACCTGTTCCCAGGGTGCGCATGCGCAGAGTTGCCAGACGACGGGAGCAGCTAAGGAACAGCCGCTAAGCTTTTAAGTAACCTGACTGAGTGCCCTTTGCATTGACGTGCAATAACTATCATTGGTTTGTGGATGTTTTTTCACTGGAAATAAAACGTCTAATTTTTGACCTGTAGTTGCACACTTGGGGGGTGGGTGGGCTGGAGGGGGGAAGGAAGGTTCTGGGGGAGATATGCATATAAGAAAGCCCAACCAAAGACCCTCTAAGACCACTCCCATCATCACTGACAGGCAGGGCACTAAAATGTAAACTGAGAGCAAACCCCATTCCTTACTAGCACTGATGATGTTACCTACTGTAGTTGGGTAAGGAAATGTTTGCAAGGAAATGACCAAGTTCAGAGAGCACCAAGGATCCCTCATTTCAACCCTGAGCTACAAATATTCTCCTTTATTGAAACCATGGTTTTTAAAAAGGCCACTTTCCGTAGTTACCCCTTTACAAAGCTCTCTTCTGTAGGGTATGTTAAGCCTGTGATGGCGAACCTATGGCATGGGTGCCACAGGTGGCACGCAGAGCCATTTCTCAGGGCATGCAAGGTGTTGCCCTGTCAGATGGCCAGTGCATATATGTGCGCTGGCCAGCTGATTTCAGCCTTTTGAGGCCATTTTTCATCCTCCGGAGTGCAAAAAACCTATGGGCAAACCGAGAGTTCAGGAACTGACTTCTGGTTTGCTCGTAGGGTCATTTTTTTTGCCCTCCGGAGCCTTTAGGGAAGCCTCCTGAAGACCCCGGAAAGCTCCGGAGGATGAAAAACGGCCCTATGAGCACTTCCTGAACTCTCGGTTTGCCCGTAGGGCTGGTTTTTTGCACTCCGGAGGGTGAAAAACAGCCTCAAAAGGCTGAAATCAGCTGGCCAGCTGTGCACTGTGCATATGTGCACTGGCCAGCTGACACTCCATTCCTGAACTTCCGGTTTTTCCCATAGGGCCGGTTTTTTGCGCTCCAGAGGCTTCTGGGAAGCTCATGAAGCCTCCGGAGGGCTGTTTTCGCCCTTCTCAGGCTCCTATGAAGCCTCTGGAGCCTAGGGAGGCTGAAAAAAGCATGCAAAAACTGGGCATGGGGAGAGCACTGGTCATTCGTGCATGTGCACTGGGGTCATGCACAAAGCATTATGGGTGTGGCATGCGGTCGTCCCGTCCCCCCACTTTTGACACACAGCCAAAAAAGGTTCGCCATCCCTGTGTTAATCTACCTCTTTGTGCTTTTCCCCCACCCTAATGCCTTAAAAACATTGGCTTTTCCAGCTGCTTTTAATTGAGAATGGCTGCTGCTGCTGCCGCCTCACATTTTGAACAGCGATGCCTTTTATGTACGTTGCTAGAGTTTCCTTTATGAGACGGCAGCGATTCATGTTTTGTCTCCTACAAGAAAAGGCATTTGATAAAACAATTCAAAAGCGCCCTGAGAAGAGCCTTTCGCATTCAAAGGTGACACACAAATACATATTAATAAAAGGGCTGCCTCCACCCCCCCACCCACCCCCACCCACAGTGGGCTGCTATAGGCTGCTTCCTAACAAGGCCACCCTCAGGGGGCATTGAATTAGCCAAATCAGGCGTGCTCCATCTTTTCTCCAGGCAGGGGTTGCAATGCCGGCAGGGGAATTCTGGGAGTTGAAGTCCGCCCATCTTAAAATGGCTAACCTTGGAGACGCTGCTGCTCTAAGAATTGCAAAGAAAGGGGTCAACCAACAAGTCCTTTTGGGACTTCCCTTGCCGTATTTGTTAAGTGGATCGTGGCCATCATTAAGTTAGTCACGGGATTGTTTAAGTCAGTGTTTCTCAACCTTGGCGACTTTAAGTCCTGTGGACTTCAACTCCCAGAATTCGAATGCTTAAGTGAGGCATCTCCAGCTCTGAGGTGTGATGTCCTTAACAATGCACTATTTGAATCATGGCTTTGTACAATTACTGATCACAGAGATCTCTTGACAACCTCTTAGGAGGCCTTGAAATCCCTGCTCTGTTTGGCTGGAGCAATGATGGGGGCAGGTCCCTCAGCTACACAGTCCCCAACCACCAACTAATGTAGGAGCTTCGTCACTCTATGAGTTCCACAAAGGAATTATGGAAGTATGAATCCCATAAAGACTCATGACCATAAAGGAGAATATTTGTTGTTGTTGTTAGTTGTGAAGTCATGTCTGACCCATTGCGACCCCATGGACAACGTTCCTCCAGGCCTTCCTGTCCTCTACCACCCTCTGGAGCCCATTTAAGCTCACACCGACTGCTTCAGTGACTCTGTCCGGCCACCTCATTCTCTACCGTCCCCTTCTTCTTTTGCCCTCCATCATTCGCAGCATTAGGCTCTTCTCCAGTGAGTCCTTCCTTCTCATTAGGTGGCCAAAGTATTTGAGTTTCCTCTTCAGGATCTGGCCTTCTAAAGAGCAGTCATGGTTGATCTCTTCTAGAACTGACAGGTTGGATCTCCTTGCAGTCCAAGGAACTCGCAGGAGTCTTCTCCAGCACCAGAGTTCAAAGGCCTCCATTCTTTGGCTCTCAGCCTTTCTTATAGTCCAACTTTTATATTTGCACCTCAGGTTTAAGATGAAGTGTCTTCTGAGTTTGATCGTTTTTCTTGCAGGAGTTTCATCACCAAACTAGGTAACATCATCCATGCACCGCCTACCGCTGCACAGCACTGATGACGTTACCTAGTTTGGTCAGGAGACCACGGCACGAAAAACAACCAAAGTTCAGCAGACCACCAAGGACCCTCCGCTCCCCCCTGGACCGTGCTGCTCAGCCACAAGGCAACATGCTTGGGTCAACTCTACCCATCCTGCTCTTCCTTTCCACCAGGTTGCAGAGAAGGTCTTGCCCAACCACGTGGTCTCAGAAGGAGCTTCTACTCCCAGCTCAGGAGACACGGCAGGAAGGAGAAAATGGCAAAGGAGACAAGGAGCAAGGATGGGGCAGGAAACAAGCCATCTCAAAGGGCTCGCAGAGGGGGTGCGCATTCCGACTGAGCCATCCTGGCCAACTCTTACCCAGGATCCAGTTTCCACAGCAACGTGGGGGGGGGGGGTGGGGGCAAAGGGCAGCATGGAGGGGGGGGGGTGCCCAGCCCCTCCAGTCAGAATCCCAATGGTTAAGTCTCTGAAATAAACAGCTAAAATGGACAGGAAGGGGTGGGTGGCTGGGGAGGAGGGAAAAGCTGCAAACAGCTCAGTGTGGCATTGTCAGCGAGATGTCACTAATTGTCTGTAGGGAGAGCACACTCTCAATTAACCCTTCAGGCGCTGCTGGCAAGGAAGAGCGCCAGGCGCCCACTAGCCTACCCTCCGCCTGGCAATTCGAATCGCACGCCTCCCCCCCCTCCCCGGTCTTCCTCCCATTCAGGGGTTCATTAAACAGCTTGCAACTCAGCAAGGTAATTGGATGTGTGTGGTGGTGATGGGGGAAGAGCTGCTGAATTATAGACGAGGCAGTGTCTCGGGGTCATACGTGCATGTGTGAGAGAGCACGTATGCCCCTGTGCACGCGTGTGCAGCATAGAGTTAAGGAAATGGGTAGCTTCCCCTTCTGCTCAGCAAGCTGCTACCTCCCAAGAATGACAGGCTGTCCAAGAGAGCTTCTTTTGACCCAAATGGCGATCTTGTTGTCCTTGAGGGTCAGCAGGAGTGGGCAGAGGGTTGGGTCAAGGAGACACTTTCCAAAGGGAAAACCTGCGGTCATAAACAGTCTGAGGATCCAGACTGTTGGGGGCAACAGGCTGACTCTGTAAACTGCTTAGAGAGGGCTGTAAAAGCACCATGAAGTGGTATATAAATCTAAGGGCTATTGCTATTTCTTCCCTCCTTTCCTTGGTCCTGGGGGAGCAGTGGTTAGAATGCAGTGTTGCAGGCAAATGTGTGGCAGTGTTGCAGGCTCGGGACCTAGTTATATGCGAGACCATCTCCTGCCCTATACATCCCTTCGACCGATCCCCTCCCACAGAGAGGGCCTTCTCAGGGTGCCGTCGGCCGGACAATGCCGACTGGCGACACCCAGGGGAAGGGCCTTCTCTGTGGCGGGCCCTGCCCTTTGGAACGACCTACCCCCTGAGCTTCGCACCATCTCAGACCTCCGCTTCTTCCGCCAGTGTCTAAAGACACATTTCTTTCATCAAGCCGGCCTAGCGTAACCTCCGCTGTGACTATTTTAGATAGTTTTAATTTTGGGGGATTTTAATTTGGTTTTTAGCGCAGGATGGATATTTAATAAGTTTTTAAATTTTCTATTTGATTTTTGTATGTATCTTTTAAATTCCTGTGCACCGCCCTGGGTCCTCTTGGAGAAGGGCGGGGTATAAATCTAATAAAATAAAAATAAAATAAAATAAATTCTGCCCGCAGCCTGGAGTTTGATCCTTACCGGCTCAAGGTTGGTTCAGCCTTCCATCCTTCTGAGGTAGGTAAAATGAGAACCCTGATTGTTGAGGACATGAGGCTGACTCTGTAAACCGCTTAGCGAGGGCTGTAAAAGCACCGTGAAGCCGATATATACAGTAAAGTCGAAGTACTATTGCTTTCTGGAAGGGCTCAAGATGGAGAAACCGAGACCCAAACAAGGCTTCTGAACTACTTCATCCTCATAGAAGGACTCTACGGACTGCACGTCTGCCTTCCACAACAAAAGCAAAGTTTACAGCCGAGATGGGCAACCCGAGGCCTTTGGCCTTGTTTTGAAAGACCTCTGCGAGAAATCAGCTCGGTCTTCTGGTAAGAAATATCTGTTTGTTCCCTACAGGCCATCAGTTAAAGGAGTGAGAGGACAAGGTCAGAAAGAAGGAAGGGGCTGTCAAGAGAAACAAAAAATGAAGAGGGGAAGAGAGAGAGAGTGTGTGTGTGTGTGACTTCACATCTGCCTCTCTCAGTTGCCTCCACTGTCTCCTTCTTTCATCCACGCTTCCCAAGGATGAGCTCTTGGGAAAATGTGGCCCTCGAAAAAAAAGCAGCTTTGCCCGGGGACCAATTCACGGGTGTTTGATTCCCATCTGCAGATCTTTCCAGGATATTGTTAGTACAGCTGCTGCAGAGAATCGGTCTTTCATGGATCAGGTATAAGCCTGCCAGTTAAGGAAACGCATGGCCAGGGGGGCCCCCAGGGCCTTTCATGCTTGACTTCTCAAGGGCAAAGTTTATCGGCTGTCCTCTAGATGCAAACAAACAGAAGCAACCTATACCAAGCCGTATCAAGTGGCCCGGGATGAAAAACGATTGAGCACTTGGACACCAGATGGCTGAAAGGGGCTGCCACAAAGAAGAAGGGGTCAACCTACTCTCCCAAGCATCTGAAGGCTGAGCAAGAAGCAACGGATGGAAATGAATGAAGGAGAGGAGCAACCTAGAACAGGGGTCTCCAAACCTTTGCAACTTTAAGTCTGAAGGACTTCAGCTCCCAGAATTCTCCAGCCAGCTTTGCTGGCTGGAGAAGTCTGGGAGCTGAAGTCCTTCAGACTTAAAGTTGCAAAGGTTGGAGACCCCTGACCTAGAACTTAAGGAGAAATATCCAGACAGTCAGAACAATTGATCAGTGGAACAACTTGCCTCCAGAAGCTGTGGATGCTCCAACACTGGAGGCTTTTAAGAAGAGACTGGACAACCAGTCGTCTGGAATGTATAAGCTCTCCTGCCTGAGCAAGGGAGAGACTAGAAGACCTCCAAGGTCCCTCCTAACTCTGTTATTCTAAAATTCCTGAGGATGAGGTCACAACCCCTAAAGATTTGGCAATGATTGCAGGTGATCACATAACCCTGGGGTGCTGCAATGATCACAAATACATGTAGTCATGTAGGTCAAGGTGCTTTTTTTATTTCCAGAGGCAACTGAACATTCTGGTTTTTCTTTCAAGACATTTTGCTTCTCATCCAAGAAGCTTCTCCAGCTCTGACTGGATGGTGGGGGATGGAAGGATTCAATCATCCTCCAGTCAGAGCTGAAGAAGCTTTGTGGATAAGAAGTGAAAGTCCAGTTGCCTCTTGAAAAAGCACCTTCAGGTGAAAATCAGTAATTAAGTTCCTTTTTTTCCGTGCCGTGGTAACTTCCACCAGTCACTAAACAAATAGTTGTAAGTAGAGAACAACACTGCTGTATTGTGAGACTAGCTGTGTTGTGTGTCAGATGAAATGAGCAGTGCCTTACAAAAGCTTATTACACCTTTAGTAAAATGCATTAGTAGGACAAGATGCTTCCAGACTCCTCCTTCTTTGCAGTGACTACAGAGTATCACAGCTGACAGCAGACTAAAAAGCAGAGACATCACCCTGCCAACTAAAGTGGGTATAGTCCAGTGAGTTAGGATGACAGCAGTGAAGCAAAGGCAAGCATTGCTCCTTCACCACCCTTGGAAGATATATAGGATTGGCATATCGGCCTATCCTTAGTCTGGTCATCATTCTGGCATCCCTCCCACCTCAACGGGTCCTTCTTAGTCACAGTAGGCAGTTGCAATGGATGGTTGCGAAGGTTGGACCATAAGGAAGGCCGAGCGGCAAAGAATGGAGGCCTTTGAATTCTGGTGCTGGAGAAGACGCCTGTGAGTCCCTTGGACTGCAAGGCGATCCAACCGGTCAGTCCTGGAGGAGATCAACCCTGACTGCTCTTTAGAAGGCCGGATCCTGAAGAGGAAACGCAAAGACTTTGGCCACCTAATGAGAAGGAAGGACTCCCTGGAGAAGAGCCTCATGCTGGGAAGGATTGAGGGCAAGAGAAGAAAGGGATGACAGAGAATGAGGTGGCTGGATGGAGTCACTGAGGCAGTAGGTATGATTTTAAATGGACTCCAGAGGATGGTAGAGGACAGGAAGGCCTCGAGGAATGTTGCCCATGGCGTCGCAATGGGTCGGACACGACTTCGCAACTAACAACAACATCACAGTACTCTTCTTACAACATCCATGGTGCGTATTTTCATCTCAGTTATTTGTTACTTGGAAGGCTTGCCAACCCGACAGCTATCCCAGCTGTCCACTTGGTCATCTAGGAGGAGAATGAATCACCTCCCGAGAGGTGATGAGGGGAGGAAGCGGTTGCAAATTGGAAGAAAGGAATCTGTCCCTCCACAAAACCACCTCAGGCCAATGTGCAGTGATGAGTAAAAGCCAAGCTGAACAGTACAGGCAGTCCTTGACGTATGACCACAATGGAGCCCAACCTTTCTGTTGCTAAGTGAGACATTTGTGAAGTGAGTTTTGCCCCATTGAACGACCTTCCTTGCCACAGTTGTTAAGTGAATCACTGCAGTTGTTAAGTTAGTAACGGCTTCCGGCAACGGTTGTTAAGTGAATCTGGCTTCCCCATGGACTTCGCTTGTCAGAAGGTCACAAAAAGTGACCCCAGGACACTGCCACTGTCATAAATACGAGTTGGTCGCCAAGCATCCAAATTTTGATCACATGACCCCGAGGATGACGCAACGGGCATAAGTGTGGGAAATGGTCCTAAGTCACTTTTGTTGGTGCTGCTATTGCAACTTCAAATGGCCACTAAATGAACTGTTGTAAGTCAAGGGCTACCTGTGATAAATGCATCTTTGCTACCAATAGAAGGCTTTCTAAGAAATGCATTTAAAAAAAAAATACAAGCGGCCAGCATTAGAAGAGGAATAATTCTCAGGAATACAAGCATAAGCGAAAAAGATTAAATTTCCTTTCCTCGACTGCTCTGATCATTTTAATTACCTGCCCCACAACAAACCAATGCAATATTTTGCTTTATTATTATATTTTATTATAGGACCTTTTTCATTATTTTATTCCTTTGTCTGAAAACATATTTTTACGCTGGTACTCTGACTGAAAATAGCACTCCTGTTATTTAACTTTAAATAATCCCCATCCCCAAACCTCTTGCATTAAAAAAGAAGAAGTGTAAGATGAAAAATAGTAGAAACCCATCAACCAGGAGGTTTGAGAAATGCAATGGAGGAATACGCTGGCAAAAGACTTGTTTTCAAGAAAATTGCAAAACGCCCTGTCCATGTAGTCAACAGGTATCACGTTGACTTCTCAGTGAAAGGTGCTTTGTAGAAAGTCCCTTTTTCCAACCATGCAACATTAGCAAGAAGAAAAGTTTGCAGTAAGAAATTCCACATGTTTATGTGAACCTTATTTGAGGTGCAACCTCATCCGAAAGCTGGTTGCAGATCTCTTTCCTTCGTTTGTTTAAGACAGCTATGCCTTTGTCTCCTCTCTATCAGTCTGTCTGTGTCTGTCTGTCTACCTTCCTATCCGCCTGCCTCCCAACCAGTCAGTCAGCTTGTCTATCTACCTACCTGTTTTTCTGTAGATGCCATACACTAAATAATAAATGCCTTTTGGTAAAAACACACAAGAAGTGAGCATTTGTAACCTGTAGGAATAGTGCGAATGCTAAATTTAGTTAACTTTGTAGCATGGATCATTAATCTGCAACAACATTATTACAAAGTATACACATCTACAGTACTATTCCTTAGGAAGTAATATTTGCGTTTACTATTTCCCTTTAAAAAGACAAAACGATGGGAAACAACATTCTTTAACATTGTTATTTTTATGGAGGGCCCCTACGAAAGTGCAGCCCTGGACTAGCTGTGCATCCCTACATATGGATTGCTGCAATTGCGCAATTACTTCTGGAATCCTAAAGCTGTAAACATCTTGGTTGGGATGTCCAACTCCACATCAACCCAGCAAAAAGGACGAGGCAGGCAAACAAATGCAGAAGAAGCATTTGGGTAAGTATCTCCATCCTTTCAGACTCAGAAATGGGCACCGGGATAATTCTACAAAGTGGCAGACAGAGGAACCTATAGATCCGTCTTAAACTGCAATCCATAAAAAGTTATTCCTGCATCCCATTTTGATTTATGGGAGCAGAGTGATTGTGGTTCACATGATAAAGAGGGGAATAATCTTGTCCTTCACTGTTATGAGGAACAACTGATTAGCTACTAGCAGTGGTGGTGCAGTGCTTAGAATGCAGCATTGCAGGTTAAATCTGTTGACTGCCGATTGCCAGCAGTTTGGCAGTTCGATTCCCACCAGCTGAAGGTTGACTCATCCTTCCATCCTTCCGAGGTGGGTAAAATGAGGACCCAGATTGTTGGGGGCAAGATTAAGATTTATTGCATTTATATACCGCCCTATCTCCCTTTCGGGACTCAGGGCAGTGAGGCTGACTCTGTAAAACTGCTTAGAGAGAGCTGTAAAAACACTGTGAAGCAGAATATAAGTCTAAGTGATATTGCTACATCTTGGTCCCGAAGGGTCAAATATTCCAGAATTTCTGGAGTAGCTCTCTCCGTGTCTTATGCAGTAGCAACACAGTTTGTGGCTACCTTTGGCCTTTCGAGTGCGCTTCAAGGTGTTGATGATCATCTTTAAATCGCTCCATGGCTCGGGGCCTAGCTATATATGAGACCGCCTTCTGCCCCATACATCCCTTCGTCCGATCCGCTCCCACAGAGAGGGTCTTCTCCGGGTACCGTCGGCCGGGCAATGCCGGTTGGCGACGCCTTGGGGAAGGCCCTTCTCTTTGGCGGGCCCAGCCCTCTGGAACAACCTACCCCCCGACCTACGCACCACCTCGGACCTCCGCCTCTTCCGTCAGCGTCTTAAGACGTATTTATTCCAACAAGCCGCCCTAGCATAGCCCCCCGTTTCTGACTTTTATCTATAAATTTTAATTCTCAGGGTTTTAAATGGGTTTTTTAAGCACGGGACTTAATTTAATTGTTTTTAATAATGTATTTTGTCATTTTGTTATGGTTTTTTAATAATGCCTGTGCATTATTGGGATCCCTGGGTCCTAACAAGGAGAAGGGCGGGGCATAAATTTGAAAAAATAAAAAATAGAAAAATAAATGTGTTCCAGGAAGCCTGTTTTTAAGGTCTGGATTGTAACATGGAGATGCACATGGTCATCTGTTGCTGCAACCAAACCACACACCTCTTAAGCTGCCTGCAATGGAGCTGGGAAATGCTTTAGATTCAATTCCCCCCAAAAATGTGCTTCAAAGTGTGAGGGATGCATACGCAGCCCTCGACTGCAACTCTTGAAAGCACCTTTTCCAAATTATTTCTAGCGCGCTGCCTTAAGTCTATAATAAGCTCTCAAACATTCCAGGATGTGACTATAGTAACAACAACAACAACAAAAAGAGAGAGAGAGGAAATAAACTAGGGCAGGGGAGAGAAAAAAAAGGAATTTGCCCAAAACTGATCCACCAGAGGGAATGAACATCAAATCATAAGACAAGAGAATTGAGGATAGGCAGCAGTGACCGTGATCCCACCCACTCCCCAAAAGTCCTTAAAGGAATATCCCCAAGATGCCATTTTGAGATGCTCTGCCCATTCTCTCCTTCCAAAATAGAATCAACCAATTGCTTCTCTTCCAAAGACAGGAGATGACGCTCCTATCTCATGTGATTTAACACTGGGGCAGAATACAGGGACTGGGGTGTGCATGGAATCAGTGGTGCTGGGTGAAGTTGGTTTCAACACCCCACCAGGAAGGAGTTTCCCCACTATCAGTTTTGTAAAGAACGAGCAGACACTTCACCTTTACTTCCCCCACACACCATTTCATAAAATTCCCTGGACTGGTCACAGAACTACACACACACACACACACACAAACACACACCACAGTCCAGTCCTTGCCAGAAAAGGTATGAGGCCCAAAGTAAAGGATTGGGTTTCCTTTGGGGGCCAGAAGAGGAGAGAGAGAGAGCTTCCCAGCTGTTCGCACCCCTGTTTTCTTTCTTTTTGAAAAAAGCCCACAAATACTTTATGGGGTCCACCCAAGTACTAGTGGGTGCTCAAAGTGGAGCATGGCAACATCAAGAGCAAGCAAGTGTGCAGAATGACAAAGAAGCGAACCCCATGGGCAGGGAGAAAAGGGGGTGGGGGGAGCTGAAAAGTACAGCTTTAAAGACATCCCGGGGGAAGCAAGAGGAAGCATTGGAATGGTGCAATGGGACGGTACAATTCCGTTTTCCTCTTTTAGGTAATATCCTTTGATCCTCTAGAGCAGTGTTTCTCAACCTTGGCAACTTGAAGATGTCCAGACGTCAACTCCCAGAATTCTCCAGCCAGCAAATGCTCGCTGGGGAATTCTGAGAGTTGACGTCAGGACATCTTCAAGTTGCCAAGGTTGAGAAACACTGCTCTAGAGCAGGGGTAGTCAACCTTTTTATACCTACCGCCCACTTTTGTATCTCTGTTAGTAGTAAAATTTTCTAACCGCCCATCGGTTCCACAGTAATGGTGATTTATAAAGTAGGGAAGTTGATTAAATTAAAAAAAAGGAAAGTGCTTCAGAATTGGACAAAACCCTTACCGCCCACCATGAAAGCTGGAACACCCACTAGTGGGCAGTAGGGACCAGGTTGACGACCACTGGTCTAGAGTCTAGACACTCTACATAGCTGTGGAGGGCTTCAGATTCTATTCCAAACTGGTGCTTTGGAGCACCCCAGCATGACCCCCCCCCAAAATCTGCCTGTGGCTTTTTAAAGCAGCTGCATCCTTCTTGTAGACAAGAGCTACGTTCATACTGCCGCGCATTTCGTTCATACTGCTGCGCATTTCAAAGCACCTTTTCTGAATTGTTTCCAAAAGCTCACAACTCCCCAACTAAACAGTCCCAGTTTCGTCTCTGGAGATGAGCTTCTTCTACTCTGACTTGCCCTTGTTGATACAAGCCCAGACCAGCTGCCTCCCCTTCCAGAAGCATACGAACTGAAGTCCCATTGAATTGAAAGTAGTATTACTTACAGAAGTGATAATGGATCTGCCAGAGAGATGCCATTTTCATTAAACCAAAGGGTGTCACAAAGGGCCACACAGCTCATCTAACCAAGGTTCAGCTCCAGACCACAAGATAAATGCTTCCATCTGCCGAACTGCCTGTTATCTCCCCATTATTCAACAGCACTCAGACTCACGAGACCGAGTCTCTCAGGGCAGTTCTGAGACCTTTTGTTTCAGACAGCTAAACAGCCTCCTGTAGATCTGAGAGCAAAGATTCTCGTCCCGTATCGCAAAGAAAGCAGCCCAACTGGCACTGGAGTTAGCAAAAGGCAACTGCAGAGGCCCCTTCTCCTCACACTAATTCAAGAGCAACCAGGATGATGAGGGGTTGGAGACTAAAACATACAATGAACAGATGTAAGGAACTGGGCAGGGCTATTCTAGTGAAGAGAAGGATCAGGGGAGGCATGAGAGCAGTCTTCCAATATTTGAGGGGCTGCCACAGAGAGGAAGGGGTTCAAGCTATTTTCAAAAGCACCCGAAGGCCAGACAAGGAATCATGGATGGAAACTTATCAAGGAGTGACTCAAATTGGAAATAAGGAGACATTTTCTGACAGTCAGAGCAATCAACCAATTGAAACAGAAGTTGCCTTCAGAAGTTCTGGGAGCTTCATCACTGGAGGCTTTCAAGAATAGACTGGACTGCCATTTGTCAGAAATGGTGTTGGGTCTGCTGCTTGGAAGGTTGGACTGGATGACCTACAAGGTCCCTTCCAACTCTGTTAATCTGTTAAAAAGTCATTCATCAAGTAAACTTCTCTCAACAGCAAGAACACAGGTATCACCTCAGCCATCTCTTACAGCTGGGGTGTCAAACTGGATTTCTTCGAGGGCCGGATCAGCATTGAAGTTCTCTTCTGCAGGCTGGCTGGCCAAGGGGAGGGGATGGGTTAGATGCCTCCTGCAGCACTTTGCTGGCAAAAATGGGGCATGTGGGGGTCATGTGCAGCCCCCCTGCACCCTGTTTTGGCTGCCAGAGGCACCATGGGCTGGTTCTTTGCTATTTCCAGGCCGGCACTGTGGGCCAGATTTATGTACCCTGTGGGCCACATTCGGCCTGCAGGTCTTGAGTTTGACACCTCTGCCTTACAGCCACTGTGCAAAGTAGATTGATCAACACTAGCCCCATATTGCTGTTGAGGTTAGATCCAAATTAAAACCTTGTAGGAGAAAAAGGGCTTTGGACCAGGGACTTCCTGCCTGATACCTTGTAGGACTTTCCAAATAAACTGAATTTTTGAATTTTGAAGCAGAGGTGGGGAACGAGACAGGCCAGAAGCAGACACACTCCAACCAAGCTTACCTCACCTAAGGTAAAGTTAAAGGTTCCCCTCACACGTATGTGCTAGTCGTTCCCGGCTCTAGGGGGCGGTGCTCAACGCTGTTACCTTCCCACCAAAGATGGTCCCTATTTTTCTACTTGCATTTTTACATGCTTTCGAACTGCTAGGTTGGCAGGAGCTTTGGGAAGTAGCGGGAGCTCACTCTGTTACGCGCGCTAGGGATTTGAACAGCCGAACTGCTGATCGACCTCAGAGTCTTCACCACTTCAGACAAATGGTTATACAACATCTTCTTAAAGCCATCCAATGTTGGAGCATTCACAATTTCTGGAGGCAAGTTGTTCCACAGATTCATTGTTCTAACTGTCAGGAAATTCCTCCTTAGTTCTAGGTTGCTTCTCTGCTTGATTAGTTTCCACCCTTTGCTTCTTGTCCTGCCCTCAGGTACTTTGGAGAAAAGCTTGAGAGCTGGGAAGGCCCTGGGAGGACTGATGCAGGCTGCAGATGAGGGTTGTCTTGGGGGGAGGGGCAGGGGAGGGCTTGGGAAGCCTAGCATGGGCAGTGTGCAATTGCAGGAAGGCTGGTGGTGGACGAATGGTGTGGGGCAGCATGAGACGCTCCTTAGCGATCTATCTCTTCTAAACCTCTTATTTTATTTATTTTATTTTATTTATCATATTTATATCCCGCACCCATCTCCCACAGAGGGACCCGTGGCGGCGCACAGAAGAATTAAAAATACAAATATACAAAAATACAAAACTCTAAAAACCATATTAAACCCAACCCTGCACTAAAACATAATTTAAACCCCCCAAATTAAAACTTTGATCAACTAAGAGTCAGTTTGGTCTCGGGTAGTTCATGCCAGGCCGGCTAGATGAAACAGGTGCGTTTTTAAGCGCTGGCGGAACAGGCGGAGGTCCGAGGTGGTGCGAAGTTCGGGAGGCAGGTCGTTCCAGAGGGTTGGGCCCACCACAGAGAAGGCCCTTCCCCTGGGCGTCACCAACCGGCATTGCCCGGCCGACGGCACCCGGAGAAGCCCCTCCCTGTGGGAGCGAATCGGTCGTAGGGACGTATCGGTTCTTCAGAAGAACCAATCAATTGACACAAAAGCTGTACATTCACATTTCTTTCAGGGTGACAGGCTCATTTTTACCCATCATCGTGTGTGTGTGTGTGTGTGTGTGTGTGTGTGTGTGTGTGTGTGTAGAGAGAAATATCCAGGTGCAGCGGTCAATTGAATGTCTTAAGGTGAGCCCAAACTAAATTGGCTCTTCTTTTACCTGGAATTGCACATCCCAAATTCACCTGAGACAACTGGCCGTGCTTTGCAACTCACACTAGGCGGGATTTCATTGTTCCTTTGCAAACCCACCGAGAGGCACAAAGACTTTCGAGAGAAGCAACAGCACTTTCAACCAGCCAGATTTTTGTGGCTTGCCAAAAAGAGTGCGGGGTGGGGGTGGGGGTGAGGGGGAATCACTTCAAAGTAGTTAAAAATGGCTTGGAAAAGGTCATCCAAGTCTGCTAGCTATCTCTTTTAAAAAATGGTCCCATTCCTACCATGGAGGCGCTTTGTGCACAGCGTGACTATCTTAATCCCTGTAGGAGAGACTTTCCCCATCTGATGCTCTCCAGATGTTTCTGGGCAGAACAGACAACCTGTGGCCCCAGCCCATACGGCCAGCCAGCGAAGAGGGATTTGTGGGAGTG
Organism: Rhabdophis nuchalis; assembly: GCA_039707465.1. Taxonomy (NCBI): domain Eukaryota; kingdom Metazoa; phylum Chordata; class Lepidosauria; order Squamata; family Natricidae; genus Rhabdophis; species Rhabdophis nuchalis. The sequence continues at coordinate 16,283,153 of CM077654.1, read as the reverse complement.
GGAACTGTAATTCAGTAACATTTGAAGGGCAACCAGTCGCTTTCTGCAGTAAACAAAGAGACTCCGAAGCATTTTTCATAGGAGGCCCATTTAGGAATCATGCAAGTGCGAGACCACAGGTCTAGCCAAGGAACAGAACAGAATAACAGAGTTTGAAGGCACCTTGCAGGTCTGCTAGTCCCACCCTCTATGCAGGTAGGAAACCCTACATCACTTCAGACAAACGGTTATCTAACCTCTTCTTAAAAATTTCCAGTGTTGGAGCATTCACAACTTCTGGAGGCAAACTGTTCCACTGATTCATTGTTCTGTCAGGAAATGTCTTCTTAGTTCTAAGATGCTTCTCTCCTTGATTAGTTTCCACCCATTGCTTCTTGTCCTGCCTCCAGGTGCCTTGGAGAATAGCTTGACTCCCTCTGAAGACCCATTTATTTTGTGCTGCCGGCCTGTCGTAGTTTTCAAATTGATTTTAGTAGGGGTTTTTAATTTGGTAGGCCAATTTATTTAATTATATCTTAACATTTGATCTTAACTTTTATATTACTCATTTTTACTGTTGGCTGTACACCGCCCTGAGTCCCGAAAGGGAGATAGGGCGGTATATAAATGCAATAAATCTTAATCTTAATCTTCTTTGTGGCAGCCCCTGAGATATCGGAGGACTGCTATCGTGTCTCCCCTAGTCCTTCTTTTCATCAAACTAGACATACCCAGTTCCTGCAACCGTTCATATGTTTTAGCCTCCAGTCCCCTAATCCTCTTGTTTGCTCTTCTCTGCACTCTTTCCAGAGTCTTCACATCTTTTTTATATCATGGTGACCAAAACTAGATGCAATATTCCAAGTGTGGCCTTACCAAGGCATTATAAACCATTATCAACACTTAATGTGTCCAACCTTGGCAACTTTAAAATGTGTGGACTTCACTGCCTCATGGCTGCCTGGAGAATCCAGGGAGTTGAAGTCCCCTCGTCTTAAAGTTGCTAAGGTTGGACATCCCTGCCCTACACAGAACATGCTGGATTGCCTCCTCACTTACTACGCAAAGGTGGGAGTGGGAGATACTGACAAGATGCTGATTGACTCTCTTCTCTGGAAGCCCCTTTCTCTGAAACTCGCCTCAAAATATTGCAGCCATCCCAGAATGAACTGAGATGGGGATGGTTGCAAGTCCTACTAAATATTTCCTCAGTGTTCAAGGTATGTTTGTTAAGCACAAACATCCACATCCATAGCAGAGAGTTACCAGTTATGGTTTACATCAGACTCCCGAAATATAACACACGTCAACAAAAAGGAAGAAAAGAGGTGAGGTTTTGTTTGTTTTAAATTTTACAATGTGGCTAAATAGGCTTGTGTGCTACGTCGAAGGGCTAAGGGTGCTGCCAGCTCAGTGCCAGAATCCCTTAAATCCAAGGCTTAAAGCAAGAACTAAGAACAAGCGGACGGAAACAGAGGTACTGCCCTCTCGTGGTCTTCGGAGAGTTTGCTCAATAGTTTCAGAAAAGAACTTCATATAGGAATTATTTCCTTATTTTCTTGTGGTAGCGCACCAAAAGGAGACAGTAGGAACACAGGTCTGGTCTCCGTCTTGGGCTATTGCAACTTCCTACCAGGATGGCTGACTTAAGGCTCGAATGCAACATGACTGAACGACATGTTGTACAAAGCCGATAATGATTGAATGTTTTTACTTATTTTTTATGTTGAAAATAAAAATTTATATACATTAAAAAAGGCTCAAATGCCCTAAATCAAACTGTTTCTTAACCTTAGAAGGCTAAGAGATATCAGGGATGGCAAACCTTTTGGCACCAAAGGAGCATGCTCGTCTGAGCCCCAACCTGGAAGAGGAGCTGCCCAGGGGGCATGCACGTGCCAAAAAAATAAACTTCCGGTTTCCAGCGAGCGCATGTGTACCGGCAAGCTAGTCTTCTGGTTTCTGGCATGCATGCATGTGTGACAATCAGCTAGCTGGCGTGCATGCTCACGCTGGACAATGGAAGACCAGCTCTTCCAGTTTCCAGCACTGCCGCAATGCACAAAGGCCAGTTGATCGTTGCATGCATGCATGTGTGACAATCAGCTAGCTGGCGTGCATGCTCACGCTGGACAATGGAAGACCAGCTCTTCCAGTTTCTAGCACTGCCGCAATGCACAAAGGCCAGTTGATCGTTGCATGCATGCATGTGTGACAATCAGCTGGCTGGCGTGCATGCTCACGCTGGACAATGGAAGACCAGCTCTTCCAGTTTCCAGCACTGCCGCAATGCACAAAGGCCAGTTGATCGTTGCATGCACGTATGCACCAAAACCCCAGAAGAGGAACGGGTGATGCTGCGCGTGCCAGATGACATGGCTCCGCATGCCAGTTTGGGCACGTGTGCCATAGGTTCACCGTGATGGGGATCTATGGACTTCAGCATGCTGGCTGGGAGAATTCTGGGAGTTGAAGTCCAATACATCTTAACCTCGCTAAGATTGAGAACCAATGCCTGAAATATGTACACCAGCAGCATTTTGTTTATTTATTTGAAGCGTGCATCACCTGGCCAGCCTTTAAATTGTTCCAGATGGCCCAAAACATCAATTCAAAGACCATTTTCAGTACCAACGCTGAAAGAAGAGAAGAACAAAACCTAAGGCAGCGGTCTGCAAAGTTGGCTCTTTTAAGACTGGTGGACTTCAACTATGCTGGCTGGGGAACTCTGGGAGTTGAAGTCCACCAGTCTTAAAAGAGCCAACTTTGCAGACCCCTGACCTAAGGCAACTCAACCTCCTCCTTCTCTTCCTCTCTCTTTCATTTTAAAAACGGGTTATGAATTCAAAGGGATCCAGAGTTCGCGTGTTTTGCCACACAAGTGATATGCCCATAAGCCCCAAACAGCAATCAAGCTCAAACCCAAAACTCGGGAAGAGGAACCAAACCTGTTCCAGTAAAAAAAATTTAAAAGGAGGGAAGGGCAACATCGTGCCAACCGATTACTGATACTGATGTGGGAGCATGATAGTGCCCTGACCGAGGCTTCCCAAGAGCATGAAGCAAACTCCTGGTCCTGACAAAAACCCCTTTTATTAACTTACAGTGATTCCTGCTCATTCACATCCAGTAAAGCAGGCGCCTCCAACCTTTGCAACTTTAAGTCTGAAGGACTTCAGCTCCCAGAATTCTCCTGCCAGCAAAGCTGAAGCTGGGAGCTGAAGTCCTTCAGACTTAAAGTTGCAAAGGTTGGAGGCGCCTGCAGTAAAGTCTTTCAAGGGAGGATTTACAGTCACAGACCTTATCTGGCTTGGATAGCTACCACAACAAAGAGGAGGAAACTTGAGTACCACACAAACATAGGCACACACCCCTTTGCACATGTCCTGGGTTTATTTGCCAATGGCTTGGATTTGTCAAGCAAGCTTTAAAAAATGTGGAGCAATGGTCAGACAATCTAGGCCAAGGAAGAAAGTTTTCCCAACTAAAGCCACTGGTTGGTGGAAGTCATCAACTTCTTGAAGATGGATGGAGAGCGTGTGGCTCCTCACATACAAAGCCCTCTGCAAGTGGTCTCTTTTGAGAGAGAGAGGCATTTTCCTGGGAGCTGCAAAGGGGCAAATGTGGTAACCCGGCTCTTGATAGAAAGTAAAGGAGACCCATGTTGGGGGGCAAGACACAGGAGTTGACGTGAAATCAAGGAATTGACAAAAAGCATCCATTGTTTCCTCTTTCGCCTCCCTTGCAGCTTCCTTCCCTAAGGCAGAAGACAAGCTTCGCAGCCCCCCCACCCTGCCCCCACTGCTGCAGAGAGGGCTAACACCCCCCTTTCCCCTAAGTCGGCTGTGTGGCTGAGTTAAGCATATTTTGCACTTTTTAATTGTTCTTAATAAATCAACCCTCTAAATCACTGGTCTTGCTGCTTTCCAGGAGCCTGGGAAGCCTGCAGGCCAGTGCGCTGGAGGGAAAGAGGGGTGTGTGGGAAAAGGAGCATTCTCTTGGGGTACTTTCCTTCATCCCACCCCCCACCCCCACCAAATCCTAGGAGAGCTGCTTCTGCAGGGATATTGAAGCAAACACATACACCTGTTCCTGCTCCCTCCTGGCCCATAGCCAGTCCAAAAGGCCTTTGAGGGTAAGCCAAAGAATAGGATGGAAGGGGGGGGGGAGCTTGCTTGTTAGAGGCAGCCTGGGCTATACCATTTCATCAGAAAGCGGAGGGGAAGAACTTTCCCCATCCCCAGGCACGGTTCCCCCCTCTTTTAAGTTAATTGGAGTGCCCAGATGTGAAACTGTTGTAGTGGGACTGCAAGGAGGACCAGCGTGTTCAACAGGTAGAGTTCTAAGTGCAGAGTCATGGAAAACTCCTTCTTTTAAAAAAATATGCAAAAGGCCTGGATCTTCTTCGAGAAGACAGCAAGGGAGGCCGTATGAATTCCAAGCAGCCTGAAGTCACAGGTCAGTTAAAAGCAGAGAAGGAAAATAGGAGGAGGAAGGGTGGGGGGAACACATCCAGTGAAGATTCCTCTCTGCTAAATCTGCAGTGCTTGGAGAGAGAAGCACGGCAGATGGGTTTACACATTGTGATAAACACTGGCTGGCTGAACAAGCCACAATTTCTGGGTCCCGAGAACATGCTAAACCCCTTACAGGCGTGTATTCTTGGTTGTGGGAAACAGGTGCCCCTCTGAGCAAATCTGCCAGATTGAAACCCCCATTGCATTTCCTAACAATATCGGAATTCTGCTCACCTTACATCTAAGGGCAACCCTTTCTTAAAACAGATCTTTTTATTCTTCTCCAAATTCATTCATAATTATCGGTAACTACAGATAATTACAGTTCAGCCAGAAAGTCCCATCCCTTCATCATCTTGATTTCCAGTGTTTTCCAGAATGCATGAAAGTTTTTACTTTCCCCAAAAGACTTCAGACAGATAACACCTCCTGTCCGCCGTTCTAAATGGCAGCATCCCAGCCTGGCCTCTAAGGGATACCGTCAAATATAACTCTGCTCAAAATTATTTCACAAACATCTTCAGAGATTTTTTTTTTTTAACAATTGCCCTCCAACGTAGGGTACCATTACGATTGGGTAATTGTTGGATTGGATAATTGTCAATCAAATTATATAGCCGTCCATCTCATACTTGCAATTTCCAAGCATATTTATTGCAGATAGCAGAAGCTGGGGAGAACTAAACCTACTTAAAAAGGTCAGTAGTAAACAATTGTAAACAAGGCCAGGGAAACCTGCCCCTTTGACTAGTTATGGGATCCTGTCCCCATAAAAGTTATGCAGAGGAAGAAAGTTCTGAAATTGCTGCTTCCTGGCAACCCTATCTCGCATTATTTATTTACTAGCCGTTCCCGGTCACACGTTGCTGTGGCCCAGTCTGGTTAAATGGCCAGCCAATCTGTGTGTAGATCTACACCTGCACACACAAATACGTACACACAACCACCGTATAACCCCCAACCTACCTACCTACTGTATTTTTCCCTCTATCCCTTTATCTACCTATCTACCTACTTTATTTCTCCCTCTCCCTCTCTATCCCTCTACCTACCTACCTACCTACCTACCTACCTACCTACCTACCTACTGCATTTCTCCCTCTATCCCTCTATCTACCTACCTACCTACTTTATTTCTCCCTCTCCCTCTCTATCCCTCTACCTACCTACCTACCTACCTACCTACTGCATTTCTCCCTCTATCCCTCTATCTACCTACCTACCTACTTTATTTCTCCCTCTCCATCTCTATCCCTCTACCTACCTACCTACCTACCTACCTACCTACCTACCTACCTACCTACCGCATTTCTCCCTCCCTCTCTCTATCTCTATGGACAGAGTATTTTATGTCATAAAGGATGACATAATACCTGTGGCCCACTGCTCTCTCTGTATCCATCTACCTACCTTTTTTTTTACAATTTTTTACATTTCCGTTGCATATACCTGGCACAGGTGTGACATCTACACAATCTATATATATATATATAATTGGTGCCGTATTTCAAAGGAACGCTGTGTGAATATTTGGAAGCGATCGGTGCAGTACTTTCGGAGATTAGCGGTTTTGAACAAACTCTTGTTGCATTTTTATTTATATAGATTTGTCAAACATATACAAGATAACAAGTATAGGTATGAACATAAGCATGAACAAAGGAAGTAAATTCAGATAAATGGGGACAGCAGGACAGGGACGGTAGGCACGCTGGTGTGCTTATGCATACCCCTTTTACGGACCTCGTAGGAAAGGGATGAGGTCCACGGTAGACAGTTTGTGATTGACGCTGTAGCTGTTTTTGATCTACCACTCCAGATAGAAAGCCTGTGTCAATCTCTTGTGAGCAAGGCATAGCTGTTAATGCTCTGTAGCCATGACTGGGGACCAGTGGTCCTCTACCTGCTGCTAAACTACAACTCCTAAAAGCCTCCGTCAACATTGCTAACAGCAACGTAGGCTGGAAAAACGCTGTTCGCCTACGTCCACGGAAGGTCACAAGTTCCCCATCTCTGCTTTCGACTCTATGCTATCTGGATCTATATCAGTGGTGGGCTTCAAAAATTTTTAGAACCTCTTCTGTAGGTGTGGCCTGCTTTGTGGGAGTGTCTTGGCAGTCATGTGACTGGGAAGGCATTGCCAACTTGTAAAATGTGGTGAAACTCACTTAACAACGCTCTTGCTTAGCAACCAAAATGTTGGCTCAGGAACTCTGGCATTTGAAGCATGCAAGTCTTAAAGCTGTAAAGTTATAAGACCCTTGCACCCCTAACCCTTTAGAAAAAAAAACACCCAGAGGTGTTCAAACTTGACAGCTTTAAGACTTGTGGACTTCAACTCCCAGAATTCCTGCTCTCGTTCTTCATCTTGACGATGTGCGGATGGAAGGGGGGGGGGGGAGCTGGAACCGGTTCTAAACAGCACTGCAGATTTGTGGAACCTCTTCTATAGAAGAGCTTAGAACTGGCAGGAACCCACCCCTGATCTATATACAATCATGGTTCGTGTCCCTATGTATTATATTGCTTTAAGAGCAGAAGAACTGAGAGAGGCATGAGGGAGAACTTAGCGGGGCGTATCAGCTCTGGAAACGTGGGTGGGGTGGAGGGAGAAGCATCTTACAAAGCAAAAACAAAAATAGCCCACCTTCTCTTTCCATTATCTCACCTCATCGTTACTTGCTCCCTTCCGAAGATAAAAGAAGAGGTAGCCAAGAAAGCCATTAGATAAGAAACTTTTGGGAACCATCCTCCGCTAAACTCCCTTTGAGGGCAGGTCAAGGTGATACCTGCCTTTTCATTTGGAAGAGACGAACCGGAGCGAGGTAAGGAAGGGGGCCTCAAGGCAGGCAGCTTTCATGGCCATTCTTTGTATAGCAGTCAAGCAACGCAGCGTCGGAGCAGCACGGCTGAGCCACCCTCACAAACCCTGAATCTAAAAATACGACTGTCTTGCAGGTTTAGAATAACAAAAGGGAGACTGACGCCCCAGTCCTTCATCCCAGTCTGATTTGTTGTTCTCGCCATATTTTTTAAAAACTTGCCAATGTTATTTCTTTGTTGTTGTAAGTCATCCAGAGTCACTGTGCGTTGGATGGCATACACATTTGATCAAAATGAACGTAATGGAATGGAATAGTAGACTAGACTAGACTAGACTGGACTGGACTGGACTGGAATGGAATAGAGCTGAGCTGGAAGGGACCTTGGAGGTCTTCTAGTCCAGCCCCCTGCAAGAACCTCTAATATTTCAGATAAGTGGCTGGCTAATCTCCTCTTAAAAACCTCCAGTGATGAATGTCTGAAGCCAAAGCTGTTCCACTGGTTAATTGTCCTCACTGTTAGGAAGTTTCTCCTTAACCCCAGGTTGCTTCTCTCTTTGGTTAGTTTCCAACCATTGTTTCTTGTCCTCCCCTCTGGTGCTTTGGAGAATAATTTGACTGCCTCCTCTTTGTGATGTGATCTAACAACAATTTAATCCTGTTGAGCTATGTGCATCTGCATCATTTACAGGCAGGCCTCATTTAGCAACCACCTGCAGTTATGATCCGGATGAAAAGGTAACATTGCAACCAACGCCCCAATTTAGGACATTCACAGGACTGTAAAGCAAAAGGAAACGGCTATAAAATTGTAAAATCACGATGTTTCATTTAGCAACTGCTTTTCTTAATGACCAATACAATACAATACAATACAATAGCAGAGTTGGAAGGGACCTTGTAGGTCTTCTAGTCCAACCCCCTGCGTGGGCAGGAACCTTATACCATTTCAGACAAATGGCTATCTAACATCTTTTTAAAGACTTCCAGGGTTGGGGCATTCACAACTTCTGGAGGCAAGCTGTTCCAGAGGTTAATTGTTCTCACTGTCAGGAAATTTCTCCTTAGTTCTAAGTTGCTTCTCTCCTTGATTAGTTTCCACCCATTGCTTCTTGTCCTGCCCCCAGGTGCCTTGGAGAATAGTTTGGCTCCCTCTTCTTTGTGGCACCCTCTGAGATATCGGAACACTGCTATCATGTCTCCCCTGGTCCTTCTCTTCATCAAACTAGACATACTCAGCTCCTGCAACCATTCTTCATATGTTTTAGTCTCCAGTCCCCTAATCATCTTGGTTGCTCTTCTCTGCACTCTTTCCAGAGTGATATCCACTTTGATATCCAATTGTGATGGTTAAATGAGGACTGTACATCCATGCACATGCCATAACAAATGCTCAGAATAAAGTGAGAACTGCAATCCAGTGCACAAAATTTTTTTCTCTCTCCTTCTTAAACAGAGTTAACTAAACAACCGTGTTTCCAAATGGGCACAAACAATAAGAAAGAGAAACTTGTAACTACCCACATCTATAACCCCGAATGCCATGCTCTGGCCTTTTTGCACTTTGTCGATGCCAGCTTTTGTGCCCAAAAGTAAAAGCCGCCTTGATCCCCCGATCAGGCCGCATAAATGGATGCAGGAAGATAGGGGGACATCTAGAACAGTGCCCTTTTCTCCCCTTTTACAAATATTCACTTCAGCTACCCCTGCTTCCTGGCGCTGAACAGATGGTCCATTTCTCATGTGCTGCACATGGGCGGAAAAAAATGCAGCTGTTACGGGAGCAGATAAACAGAGGAGGCAAATATCAAGACACTTCAGTGTCAAGATCTCCTATTTCCCAAACTTTTCTGTTCATCAAAAGTGTGGGCAGCGTAAGTGAGCTTCTTGGCTTTTAGGGAAGGATGCAGGCGCTCGCTCCTTCTTGGTTGTTTGCTTGCAGATGCTTCCTTACCCAAACTAGGTAAACTCCTCAGCACTGCAAGAAAACAACAACACCAAGGACGCCTCCTTTCAACCCTGAGCTACAAATATTCTCCTTTATTTGCTGCTTCAGAACTTATAAAGCTAAGTAGATATGTCCTACATCTGCTCTTCAGACTAAGCCAGAGGGTGTCAAACTCGATTTCATTGAGGGCCGCATCAGGGTTGTGTTTGACCTTGGGGGTGGAGGTGTGCGGGGGGAGAGGCATGGCCAGGGTAGGTGTGGCCACCTCAACAGCCATTGTGTCAGGGGCACCTGTGGTGGCCCGAGTGCTCTGCCAGCGAAAGCAGGCTCCCGAGCTCCGTTTTTGGCTGGGACAGCCTCCTGCAGCCCTCTGCCAGTAAAAACGGAGCTTGGGAGGGCCGCACACAGCCCCCCCCGAGCTCCGTTTTTGCTAGCAGAGGCACCACGGGGCAGCCCTTTGCTGTTTCAGGGCGGCCCTGCAGGCCAGATCTAAGTACCCGTGGGCCAGATCCAACCCCTGGGCCTTGAGTTTGATATCCCTGGGCTAAACCATCCAAGTGACTTGGCCCCTGTCACCACATTTTTGATTCCTGGTAGTTTACCAACATGGACCCCATGAACTGACCACCGTGTGCCTCAGTGTTCACTGCTTGGCCACAAAGGTCCATATAAAAGAAGTAGCCATCAGTCCCCTAAGCACATCAGATACCTCAAGAGGATCCAAGTCGGAGGTCCACAGCTTTTACCAAACTTGCAAGCTAGATTTCTTAAGTAGCCCATCTCTCTGCCTCTTTTGAGATGACCTCAGCTCTTGAGAACTGTACACCCTGGACACTTAGCAACAGTACAGCTAGTCCTCGGCTTATAACTGTTTGTTTAGTGACTGAAGTTAAAACAGCATTGGGGAAAAAGTGATTTACAATCAGTATTCAAACTTGTCAGAGTATGAATACTCAACAGACTGGAATAGACAACAGCTCAGCCAATGGGGACTGTTTGGAAACTGAAGCAGTATTTGCTGGAGGCAGCAAGGAGCCTGGGTGTGGCTTAGCTCTGCAGCGCCAAGTCTGTGCTGAGTCTCTAAACTAGTCTGCTGCTCTAAACTGAAATTGTTCTCTCTCCTCTAGGTTTGCTTGTACTCTCTGCCACGTTGGAAGGACCACCTTTTGACATTGTATATTTACTTCCTATGTTACATTATATATAAAGAGAAGTTTATGTTTTTCCTGCCTGAACTCTGATAGAGGTGGCAGGTTTGCATCAACAAACCCCCAGATGTTAATATGAAATCATAACTCACACCACTGGTTTGCAAACAGTTGACCTCCAATGTTTATTACCTGTGGACACCTTTGCCAGAATTCTGATGGTTGATAGGAACTGTGGAAAATCGTGCAATCGTGACAAAGAAGATGCTTTTCAATTACTGAGGGAAACGCAACATGCCAGCTTTTAATGATTTCGCCACTTTTCACTTCTTGTGTGTAAAAAACAACAACATCCTGATAACTAAGGAGCCAGCTTTTCTTTCACCCTAACACTGAATCCCTTGCAGGCACGTGTCCTTTGCCATCGGATAAATAGGCAACCTCTTCATGGATTACTGCCTTATCGTGGCGAAGGGGCTTGCACAGCTCAATGAAACTATAAGCCATGCCGTGCAGGGCCACCCAAGATGGACAGCAGAGAGCTCTGGCCAAACTTGATCCACTGGAGAAGGAAATGGCAACCCACTCCAGTATCTTTGCCATGGACAGTACCAAAAGACAAAAAGATATGAGGCTGGAAGATGAGCCCCTCAGGTCAGAAGATGTCCAATAAGCTACTGGCGAAGAATAGAGGGCTAGTACTAGTAACGGCAGAAAGAGTGAAGCAGCTGGGACAAAGCCGAAAGGACGCTCAGCTGTGGATGTATCTAGTGGAGAAAGGAAAGTCCAATGTTGTAACGAGCTATGCTCCATAGGAGGCTGTGAAAGTTGGACCTTAAGAAAGGCTGAGCGCCAAAGAATGGAGGCCTTTGAACTCTGGTGCTGGAGAAGACCCCTGCGAGACCCTTGGACTACATGGCCACCAAATAGCTGAGTGCTAGAGGAGATCAACCCTGACTGCTCTTTAGAAGGCCAGACCCTGAAGAGGAAACTCAAATACTTCGGCCACCTAATGAGAAGGAAGGACTCCCTGGAGAAGAGCCTCACGCTGGGAACGATGGAGGGCAAAAGAAGAAGAAGGGGACAGCAGAGAATGAGGTGGCTGGGTGGAGTCACCAAAGCAGTCGATGTGAGCTTAAATGGACTCTGGGGAATGGTGGGAGGACAGGATGGCCTGGAGGATGGAGTCCTCCAGGGGTTCCATGGGGTCACGATGGGTCAGACACAACTTTGCAACTAACAACAACAGAATATACAACCCCTCCTTTTTTCTTTTCTTTTTTTACTTCCCTCCTACTAAGCAAAAGATTTTAAAAGACCCCAAAGTTGCTGGTTTGTATGGACTGCTCATGGACCAGAAAGTAAGAGAAAGGTTGAATCCGATGCATTATTTCCCTTCAAAGGCTGGCTCTAAAGTAGCATCTCTCTCTGGTTATCTCCGTGGGGTTTTGCAGCGTCTGGCGGGAGGGAGGGGCGGAGGATGGCTGTCACTTCCAAATGCTCCACTCTATCACAACCTTTTCCGCAAGACACAAAAGACTTGCAAACTTGAATCTTGTTCTCATTGTGTTCATCTGCCAGCTATTTTTATATATATATATATTTTACGCGCAGGAGGTTTTGTTCCCTTGTTTACAGGGAGCCATCTCCTCCAGCTGAAAGGGACACTTAATGTCCAGGATGCTACAAAGGCATCCTGCAGCATGTGTGGATGGCACCTTTGTTTATTCTCACGTGTGTGTGTGTGTGTGTGTGTGTGTGTGTGTGTGTGTGTGAACAGCAGCAGCATCCACCAAGCTGGCCCCTGGCTCCTTGTGAACAAGGAGGGGAGGTAGCGGTAAGGTTTTCAGGGTGTAGCGTGCTCCCTTGTAGCACCACGAGCAGGCAGGACGCTTAATCTGGAGGAATGGTTGCTAAGATACTAGCAGCCGTGTGAATGGAAATGGGTCAGTAAACCTGTGGAGGGATAGTGTGACTCTAGCCACTGCAGCTGTTGGAGTGCAGAGCTAAATCCCACCCTTTCAATATTTATCACTCTCCACCTTCCAGCTCCTTCCTGTTAGCAATTTTCCACTTGGCGCCTCCCCTTTCCCTGGACTAGAGTTGAAGCCGGAACAATTTTAACAGCAGCAAACAACAGCCGGCATATAATATAATACATATAATCAGCCGACCTTCATGGACGCTGCGTCCCGGATGTTCCTATTTGGAAATTAGAGCTGGCAGATAGATAGATAGATAGATAGATAGATAGATAGATAGATAGATAGATAGATAGATAGATAGATAGATAGATAGACAGACAGACAGACAGACAGACAGACAGACAGACAGACAGACAGACAGACAGACAGACAGACAGACAGACAGACAGACAGACCGACCGACCGACCGACCGACCGACCGACCATGTTTTTCCGAAAATAAGACAGGTTCTTATTGTCTTTTGACCCCCAAAATAAATGCTTGGCCTTATTTGCGGGGAGGTTTTATTATTTTTGAGGTGCAGGAGGTGGCGAGCATGGTCACCTCATGGCTGCAGCTGTCCTGCAATATTTTCAGGGAGGGCTTATTTTTGGGGGTGGGTTCATTTTAGTACAGTTGGGTTTATTATCTGGGAAGGCCTTATTTACGGGAGGAAAGGGTATAAAGATAGAGTTGGAGGGAGGGAGGGAGATGATAGATAGATAGACAGATAGACAGACAGTAAAATAGAGATAGATGTAGGGAGGAAGAGGGAGGGAGGGAGAGATAGATAGAGGAAGACGGAGATAGAGATGGAGATATAGATAGATGGAAAGATATAGATGGACGGAGAGAAATGATAGAGAGAGAGAGACAGACAGACAGACAGACAGACAGGCATAGATAGATAGATTAATGGATGGATGGATGGAGGGAGGGAGGGAGGGAGATAGAGGGAGGGAGAGATGGAGGAAGATAGTGATATAGAGATAGAAAGATAGAGAGAAAGATATGGAGGGAGGGGGAGAGAGAGATGATAGAGAGAGACAAACAGACAGGGATAGATAGATAGATAAATAGATAGATAGATAGATAGATAGATAGATAGATAGATAGATAGATAGATAGACAGACAGACAGACAGACAGACAGACAGACAGACAGACAGAGATGGAGGGAGGGAGGGAGAGATGGAGGAAGATAGAGAGTGATAGAGAGATAAGAGAGATATGGAGGGAGGGGGATAGAGAGATGATAGAGGGATAGAGAAATAGAGGGAGATAGATGGAGGGAGGGAGGGAGAGAGAGATACCAAAGTTTTTTTTTTCAAAGTCGCTCCCTCCTTGCTAAAACACCTACCCTTTGCAAACAGGATGAAACTGGTTCTTGAGACTTAACGGGGGAAACGGGCTTTAATCCCTTGGTAGGAAAAAGGGTTAAAGGGTCAATTTACTTCTGTCCCTCACTTCACACCACTGCAGAATTACTCACAAGGCAGGAGAAGCTTTCTCCCCCCCCCAGATCCCAACACCCCCCTGCCACCACACACACACACACACACACACCCTTTTCTCCCCTCTACCGCATTTGCACAATGTGCTTTGGGAATAACAAAGCACAAACACAGGCAAGGCAAGGGAATGGGAAGAGACTTCACACCACTACTTGAGGGAAGGTGGTTGTGCTGCAAGCCAAGACTGTCTCACCTTCTCATGCCGTGCACACACGGAGCCGAGCTGGGCGGGAAGGATGAGGGGCTTACACCTGGATCAGGGAGCTGGATCCCTGCCCAAAGTGAGGCAGCCCATTAATAAGGAAAGCACAGGGGGAGATTAGAGGAGGCTCCCTGGGCATGGGGGGGGGGCATGAAACTCCTCCCTAGCTGAGAAAGGAATTTGCAGCCTTCCAGGTGTTCGTGGAATCACATTGTTGGAAGAAGATATTTAAGACCCTGGGACAATTAAACTCCGGGGGTCATGGGTGGACTTCTACATCTCCACATCAGGCTGCAAACATTCGGCCTTAAAACCGTGGCATCTCAGTGGTGCAAGGCTGGCCTTTTTAAGAATGGCCATGTGCTTATGGGCCAACCTGCAGCAAAATGAAAATAGACTAAGCTGAAAACATTTGCCTGCTTTGATAAATGTGAAAAGGCTTCCATTCCTTCAGCCCTTTTCTTACTATTAGAATTCCGTCTGATTCTCTCCCGCCCTCCCCTTTATTTTATCCGGTTCTTTTGGATGAATGATTATCCTTTTTCCTGAAGAATACCTGCTTACCTCATATCTCAACCGGTGAGTTAGGATGACAGCAGTGAAGCAAAGGCAAGCATTGCTCCTTCACCACCCTTGGAAGATATATAGGATTGGCATATCGGCCTATCCTTAATCTGGTCATCATTCTGGCATCCCTCCCACCTCAACGGGTCCTTCTTAGTCACAGTAGGCAGTTGCAACGTACGGCTGTGAAGGTGGGACCATAAGGAAGGCTGAGCGCCAAAGAATGGAGGCCTTTGAACTCTGGTGCTAGAGAAGACTCCTGCGAGTCCCTTGGACTGCAAGGCGATCCAACCGGTTAGTCCTGGAGGAGATCAACCCTGACTGCTCTTTAGAAGGCCAGATCCTGAAGAGGAAACTCAAATACTTTGGCCACCTAATGAGAAGGAAGGACTCCCTGGAGAAGAGCCTCATGCTGGGAAAGATGGAGGGCAAAAGAAGAAGGGGACGGTAGAGAATGAGGTGGCTGGATGGAGTCACCAAAGCAATAGGCATGAGCTTAAATGGACTCCAGAGGATGGTAGAGGACAGGAAGGCCTGGAGGAACATTGTCCATGGGTCGGACACGACTTCGCAACTAACAACAACAGGCAGAAGACACTATATAAGTGGTTCTTGACTTACAACTCAACGTAGTTTAGTGACCTTTCATAATTACAACAGCACTGAAAAAAGTGACTTGTGACTATATTTCACACTTGCTCCCCATGGTCACGTGATCAAAATTCAGGCGCGTGGCAACTGACCCATATTTACGACGGTTGCAGTTTTTCTCTGTTGTGTGATCTTTTGCAATCTTTTGACCAGCAAAGTCAATGGGGATGCCAGATTCATTTAACAGCAGTGTTATTAATTTAACAACTGCAGTGATTCACTTAATAACTGTGGCAAGAAAGGACATAAAATAGGGCAAAACGTAACATCCATCTCACAATTTGGGGCTAGGTTGTGGAAGTAGATCGAGGGTTACCCGTATATAGACCGTGATTTGTCTTGTGCCTAAGAAATGCATGGCTCAAAGCAGTTGTCCCTAATCTCAACATCTTGGACCACAACTTCCATAGTTCTCAGATACCATCTGCAGAAGGCAGCCCCTTGGTGTCCTTGGGTGCCATCCCCTTTCCCCTCCCCAATCGCCACGTTTAATTTTTACTCTGAAAAAGGAGCTATTTTAATGCATTGAAGTACATTGTCCTGACTTCCAATTAATTAAAATCAAATTAAATTACAATGCTTGGCTGTAGCGCCAATCACTACTCGACCTGGACCTGCCCACTTCTTGAACTGGAGGCCCGGCCAGGCTGATTAAAGGCCAAGGGCGATCTTGAAGACCTGGCAAATGTCAGGCATCCTTGGCCAAAGACCTTGGGGTTGAAAACTGCAGAAGGTGAACCTGACCCACTTGGGGAATCTTGGCTCCAGAGGAGGAAAATAGTTCATTTCTGCAGCCTTCATAAATCCTAGTGATTCCAAGCAGAATGACCACTCAATATTTATACTGTGTGACATTGTTTAATCTTCCTTCCGAGGACCCATTCAGAAATCCTGCAGGCCTAATAATAGGAGCCACTAGGATAGACTAAGATAAAGGTTCCCCTCGCACATATGTGCTAGTCATTCCCGACTCTAGGGGGCAGTGCTCAACTTGGTTTCAAAGCCAAAGAGCCAGCGCTGTCTGAAGACGTCTCCATGGTCATGTGGCTGTGCACGGAACGCTGTTACCTTCCCACCAAAGGTGGCTCCTATTTTTCTACTTACATTTTTACACGCTTTCAAACTGCTAGGTTGGCAGAAGCTGGGACAAGAAACAGGAACTCACTCTGTTACGCAGCACTAGGGATTCTAACCGCCAAACTGCCAACCTTTCTGATTAACAAGCTCAGTGTTTTAGCCACTGAGCCACCACGTCTCTCCAGGATGGACTACTAGATCCTATTATGAGGACCTACAGGTAGTCCTTGACTTATAACCATTTGTTTGGGGAATGTTCAACGGCACTGAAAAAAGTGACATATGACTGTTTTTCACACTTACAACCTTTGCAGCATCCCTATGGTCACGTGATCAAAAGTTGAATGCTTGGCAACGGATTCCTATTTATGACGGTTGCAGTGTCCTGAATCCTGTGACCACTTTGCAACCTTCTGGAAAACAAAGGCGTAGGGGAAGCCAGATTCCCTTAACCACCACGTTCCTAACTTAACCACCGCAGTGATTCACTTAACAGCGGTGGCAAGAGAAGTTATAAGATGGGACAAAGCTCACTTTACAACTGTCTTCCTTAGCCGTGGAAATTTTGGGGCTTTATTGGGGGGAGGGAGGTTCGTAAGTTGAGGACTACCTGTATTAAGGTTTTTCATTGCATTTTCAAGGGACAGGTTAGAACTGGCAGCTTGACAGAAAGAGGAAGCAGGAGTCAAAACAAGTTAAAAGTTACTGCTTGATGCAGCTACGACATGAGTTGGAAAGTAAACAACTTACTACGGCTTGTACTTTTGTTTGGCTTTCTGATAAGCCATATCTAAAATAGAGATAGGGCTGTCCCCGTCCCAAGGGGCTGAGGCTATTGTAACCAAGGGACCCTGAAGGAAAAGGGATAAGAAAAGAGTTGGGCAGGCAATGGAAATCGCAGATTAAGGTGCGTGTGGAGGAGTCAGCAAGGAAGAACTTAATTAAAGGAATCGGAGTGGGAGTTGAAGAAAAAAGGGAAATAACATAGTTCAAAGGCAGGGAGGAGAGGAAGCAGAGCTTTCCACCAACAAGCACGGCTTGGCTGATTTCAACCATCCGATTTCTCCAAGTCAGGAAAATGTGCAGACACCCGGTTTTTTTTGATCTATCCTTTCCAGCTGTGCAAGATCTTAGTTCCCGTAATTCCAGAGCAGCACGGTCAATTTTGATTCACCTTCATGCTATAAAAGCGCTTCAGATGCAGGAAACTCTGGCCTTCGTTTCAAACCTGGATTCAACCACCCTTAACAAACAAACCACATTTTGGCTCAGTTTGCACACGTGAAGCCGTAATAAGCCATGAGTTGCAAACCAAGCCGGAAACAACAAAGCACGCTGTGACTTAAGGGGGATGTGTTAACCTCATGATGGCAATGCAACCTGTAAGTAGAATATCACGCTTGCAACATGTAAAGTGTCACGCATGGTATAATTCAGATGTAGAATTATATATTTTTATAATTATATAATTCAGATGTAGAATTTTATGTGGATGCCGGCTGTCGGCGTCCAGGGGTAGGGCCTTCTCTGTGGCAGGGCCCACCCTCTGGAACGACCTGCCCCCCCCGAACCTTCGCACTATCACGGACCTTCCCCTCTTTCGCCGCTCACTCGAGACTCATTTCTTCCAACAAGCTGGACTAGCCTAGAATTTTAGACCTCATATACGCCAATACTCCAACCAAACTAGTAAATGGTTAGTAGGTTAATGGGAATTTTAGTACAAGTTAATTTAATTAATTTTAATTCTTTTATTGTATATGTTATTATTTATTATGGTAGATTTATCTGTACACCGCCCTGAGTCCATTTCGATGGAGACAGGCACGATTTACAAACCGGAATAAATAAATAAATAAATAAATAAATAAATAAGTAGAATGTTCATGTTTTGGCCAGCATGCATTCCACCCACTGCATGTCGTAACTTCCTTCATCTTGGGCACATGAAACAAAATAAACAAATTTATAATGTACCCACCTGTTGCTTGGAAACATTTTCCAAACGAGGTAATTATTATTATTTTTTTTAAAGCCCCATTCCAATCTTAGGTTTTTTTCCCTAAAGACTCCTCCCTCCATCAAAAGAGGGCGAGGAAGAAAAGTGCCCAGTTACGCTTATCGCTTAGCAAATCTCTTCTTGCATTTTACGTCATCTTACTTTGAAACTATTTGCTCGATTTCATGGTAAAATGAAAGGGTAGATTTTCACCTCTCTTTCAAGATTCCCCCCATACCAAGAGACGCCTCTTCTAGTGAAAGCTTGCACCAATCATTCCCACCCAAATATCTCCTTTGGCACATTAAAAGTCCTTGAGCCAAAGTTTACAGACGATGGAGAAAAGGAAAGTGGGACTCAACCTATAATCTGCGGGATTTGGTACGAATCTTGGCAGAGATGAAAAATATGATCTGTTTACAAAATGAAATTCAATGGTGAAAAAAGTACAACTCTACATTTAGGCAAGGAAAACAAAATGCACAGGGTACAGTATACAGTATGTGGCATCTTGTTCAATAGTAGTAACCATGAGAGGGATCTTGGAGTCCTAGTGGACAACCATTTAAATATGAGCCAGCCGTGTGCAGCAGCTGCCAAAAAAGCCAACACAGTTCTAGGCTGCATAAATAGAGGGATAGAATCAAGATCACGTGAAGGGCTAATACCACTTTATAAGGCCTTGGTAAGGCCACATTTGGAATACTTGAATCCAGTTTTGGTCACCACAATGTAAAAAAGATGTTGAAACTCTAGATAGAGTGCAGAGAAGAGCAACAAGGATGATTAGGGGACTGGAGGCTAAAACATAAAGAACGGTTGCAGGAACTGGGTATGTCTAGTTTGGTAAAAGGAAGGACTAAGGGTGACATGATAGCAGTGTTCCGATATCTCAGGAGTTGCCAAAAGGAAGAGGGAGTCAAGCTATTCTCCAAAGCGCCTGAAGACAGGACAAAAAGCAATGGGTGGAAACTAATCAAAGAGAGAAGCAAGTTAGAACAGAGGAGAAATTTCCTGACAGTTAGAACAATTAATCAGTGAAACAGAAGTTGTGAATGCCCCAATACTGGAAGTCTTTAAGAAGATGTTGGATAACACCATCTGAAGTAGTGTAGGGTTTCCTGCCTAAGCAGGGGGTTGGACTAGAAGACCTCCAAGGCCCCTTCCAAGTCTGTTATTCCAAACAACCTTCTACTCTCCTGCATCTATCTGACCACTGAGATGGGCTGTGCCACAGAACTCAAAAATAAGTGTTGGGAGTATTAAAAGCGAAAGCGGAGGGCCTTTCGTTTTAAAGAACTAACTTGAGATGGAAAAGATGAAGCTGCATGAAGGCAGCTTCTTTTGCTTCTCCATAGAATGTCTCTCCTGAGCACCAGCCCTCTTACCAGTGGTGGGTTTCTGCAGGCTCGCACCTACTCGCGAGAGCCGGTTGGTGAAATTTACAGGTACACCGGTGAGAGGGGGTTCCACCGGTGTACCTGGAAGTAAATCTGGCCCGCCGCTGCCAGTGACCCAACAGGAAGGAAAGGAAAGGAAAGGAAAGGAAGGAAGAAAAGAAAGAAAGAAAGAAAGAAAGAAAGAAAGAAAGAAAGAAAGAAAGAAAGAAAGAAAGAAAGAAAGAAAAAGAATTTATCATCACAATGGAGTCCAAAATTTTGGTTGCTAAGCAAGAGCGTTGTTAAATGAGTTTCACCACATTTTAAAAGGTGGCCACTCCCACCCTGTCACATGACTGTCAAGCCACGCCCACAAAATAGGCCACACCTACAGAGTAGGTTCTAAAAAATTTGAAACCCACCACTGCCTCTTACCTACTATCTTTCACACCTCCCCATCCCATTCTGCAGGTGGCTGGAAAGAGAAGAAAAATGGAACTTATCCAAGTAAATGACATTCAGGCAGAGGCTGGTTCTCACTAGCTCAGGAGCCGAGCTAAAGGTGAGACATGAGCATAGCTCCGCAAAGGAGGGAAGACAGAACCACTTAACATGTCCAGGAGCTATTAAATCAAGGAGTGGGAGGGCCCTGGAAGCTCTACGCAGGATGTAACTTCTCCTCTTCCACAGACATTGTGTGGTTGCTCTCCCTTAACATTAGAAACCCGCAATCAAGTAGATCAGGAGGCTCCTAATGGAATGTATCAGCCATTTATTCAAGACAGATGAGATAATGTGTTTCTTCGCGCAAAGCATGCTTTAACAATGGACCTCGTACACGCATCGCACCGAGGCAATAATGTGCGTGGAGGTGGTGATTAAGCAAATAAAAATAATGGGGCAAGCACTCCCCCTTCTGAAATACAAATCTCTGAGTGAGCCCAGCCATTGTGGCTCACAAATCATGTTTTATGGCTTAATATATAATGCACCCCTAGGTGACTGTTAAAAAGGAGTCCACAGTTAAGCAAACACGCCTTCAGCTATATGCAAATGTGGTGCCGCCTTGGTGGAGAAACCTTTTGAGGCAGGAGTGGCTGAAGAACTGGCCATCCTGACTGGGAACTATGGAAGTTGAGATCTGGCACAGCCGGGACTGGAGAAGGCTCAGGTGGGAAAAGCTCAATGGTCAGACTTCTGCAAAGCACAGGTTGGGCTTTACGATGCCGGAGAAGAGTGTCTGGGTTGACATAAGGGCAAACATTTTGGACTAGGACAGTGATGCATGCTGAAAGCAATGCAATGTGCACACGACACCCCTTGCGTGCTCCCGTGCATGTGCACATGATACCCACATCCGCGCACACTGCCACATCACCCGGCACATGTGGCCCATCCCTCTTGCCCATTGTTGGCTTCCCGGTTGGTGCAGGAAGCTTTCCAGAAGGCCTCCTGCACTAACCTGGAAGCAAAAACGGGGCGCAGGTGCTCTGCGCGAGCCCCCAAAATACAATGCGAATGCCCTCCATGCATGTGCCCCACCCACACCCACGTGCATGCACTCCGTGTCCCCCCGAATCTGCCCCAGCCCCCATGCATGTGCTCTGTGTCCCCTGAATGCGCCCCAGCCCCTGTCTATGCGCGGTAGAGACCCAAAAACCAGCTGGCCAGCGGGAGGCCTGCGTACATGTGCGGTGGAGCTGGACTGGGGTGACAGCTAGGGTGCCCACAAAGTGCCATAGGTTCGTCATCACGGGACTAGGAGCAGTGAAACGTTCAGCCGTGGAAGTTCACCAGGGATTTGGGATTAGTTGTTCTCTCTCAACCCGACCGATTTACTAAGCAAAGTAAGGTAAGAGAGTAGAATTAGTCTGACTTCTGCTCAGCCAATCCCATTCTGTTCACTTTCCATGTTTCACACGATGGCCTGGACTCTGTACAAATCAGGTGCGGCCAGAGACCTTGCAAGCAAAATCAGAATCTGAGAAAAGCTGTCCTTTCCACTTCCATCACTCCAATGAACGCTAAGAGACGTTTGGGGTGGGGGGGCGGAATGACAGTCTTGGTTACACAACGAAATTGCTGGTCTGTGTGCTTTCATGGCCTCCAACACAATCTCACGTTGTTACAACCATCTATTACTACCTTCTGATCAAGCGACTTCCTTTGAAGGGAACTTCAAATCTAAAAATAATCAGCCTTGCTCACACTTAAGTTTTTTTTTTTTCTAATTAGAATTTTTTGTTGTTTTAAGACAAATCCCTTAAGGATCCCACTTATGCATAGCAAGCTGACAACTTATCCAAGTTTTGCACACTCTCCTTGGGAGGGTGAGGTGCTAAGAACCCCCCCTGATGGTGGAGGGCCTTATTTAGCAGGTGACTTTTGGAGATGACACGAGGTGTTTGGTCACACATGAAGGGGTGGGGGCAATATTTACATTTTCTTGTAGCAGGGGTCTCCAACCTTTGCAACTTTAAGTCTGAAGGACTTCAGCTCCCAGAATTCTCCAGCCAGCAAAGCTGGCTGGAGAACTCTGGGAGCTGAAGTCCTTCAGACTTAAAGTTGCAAAGGTTGGAGACACCTGTCTTGTAGGATACTTGAGTGGCATGAAGACAGAAAAGAAAAAAGGAGAGAGGGATCTTGATAAGTGGTATTAAGATAAGAACATCACTTAACTTCTGCATTATTCATCAAATTCAGTTTTGATATTTTTTTCTTCTTTACTTGTGCTTTTGAGTCGGGGTGGGGGGAAAGCTGTTAATACAGTTACAATATAATTGCTGGCTCATGGCTGAAAAACACGAGGAAGAGAATGGATTTTATCTCCCACAATATTAACCATTTTACAATTTCGATATTCAGGCGCACTCATCTCTCTTCTCTTTCCAGTATTGTGCATTACTGGCATTACCTGGCAAAACCAGAATGTATTCACAATTTTTTGCTTTTTCTTCACACATCACAGGCACATACCCAGGCTGGAATTATTTCGAAAGCGAATCGCTTTGAAAGGGTTTCCTTCTGTCTAGTGGCGTAATCTTTGCATGAAGCAAATTAAAATTATGAATTGATCCATTTTCAACTGAACAGTAGTCAAAAACAACTGTCCAGCCTTCAAGAAACAAAAAACCATAGAGTTAGAAGGCATGTTAGAGGTCGTCTGGGCCAGGGGGTCTCCCTCCAACCTTGGCAACTTTAAGACTTGTGGACTTCAACTCCCAGAATTCCTCAGCCAGCAAAGCTGGAATTCTGAGAGTTGAAGTCCACAAGTCTTAAAGTTGCCAAGGTTGCAAAGCTGGCTGAGGAATTCTGGGAGTTGAAGTCCACAAGTCTTAAAATTGCCAAGGTTGGAAACCCCTGCCTGAGGCCAGGAGTCTCCAACCATGGCAAATTTTAAGACTTGTAGACTTCAACTTCCAGAATTCCTCGTGCTCGCTTAGGAATTCTGGGAGTTGAAGTCCACAAATCTTTCAGTTCCCACGTTTGAAGAGTTCTATTTCTAGAACAACTCCCTGCCCAGTACAGGAATTCTCACGCCTTCCTAGAAGAAAGACCTGTCCAAACGTTTCCCGATAATCTCCAGAGATGGAGCACCCACAATTTTGGGAAGCCGGCTGTTCCCCTGTTTGATAGCTTCTTACATCAAGGAAATGCCTTTTTAGTTCAAGTTTGGATCTCTCACGCTTCAGCTCCCCATTCATTGCTTCTGGTGTTATCCTCGGGTGCTTTGGAGAGAGAGAGAAAAATCCATGCTCTCTGCCTATGTCGTCTCAACATATGAAATGCAGGATAGTTGTAATTATCCAAAGAACAGAATCTTGCCTGGCTCTTTGGAAAAGAGATTCCAGAGAGGGGACCACCAATCAAAAGACAACGATCCTTCTTTGAGTTGGCCTATTAGCAGAAAGGTTGAGCCCCAAATTCTAGAGAAATGAATGGAGGAGAAAAAGGCGTGTCTCATCCAACATGTGAACGTTCTCACAAAACCGCCCGGCTTTTCAGAGATCATACTACATGATCAGTAATGTTGCAGTAATGTTGGCTTCTTGTAAAGCCAACTTGTGCTAATGCAGTGACAGGAAGGAAGGAAGGAAGGAAGGAAGGAAGGAAGGAAGGAAGGAAGGAAGGAAGGAAGGAAGGAAGGAAGGAAATAAAACATTCTAACAGTCCAATGAGATTAGCCCAGGATTTCTGAGAATATTGCCCCTAGTATTGCATTATTCCTTCTTCCTATCTACCCCTACCCTCTTCTGAAGTAATTTTTTAAAATTAATCTCTAGATGATGAAGAGTCCGTCCACATGAAAGGTTGGGGAGCAGAAGACCTAGGGCAGGGAAGGAGATTCAGGATAATTTCCGCCTATTTCCCACCTCTGAAGTTTTCTACTCTCATTCTCCAAATGGTTCCATTCCCTGCCCCCAACCGACCCCAGGCCCTACACTCGTCTCACCAGGTTTTCCTGTGGGTGAAGCTGTGCAAAGCAGATGAGGATCTCAAAGGAGACAGTCCACATTCATGTCTGGTGGATGGAAATGAAAGTGTGTGTGAGTGAAAGTGTGTGTGTGTGTGTGTGTGTGTGAGAAGGTGGGAGGGAAGGACAGAAAGAGGGGGGAGGGAGAGGGGGAGGGAGAGAAAAAGAGAGAGAGAATGAGAGAGAGATGGAGAGACAGAAAGAGGGAGGGAGGGAGAGAAAAAGAGAGTGAGAGTGAGACAGAGAGACAGAGAGAAAGAAAGAGAGAGGGAGGGGGAGAAAAAGAGTGAGAGGGAGAAAAAGAGAGAGATGGAGAGACAGAGAGAGAGGGAGGGAGAGAAAAAGAGAGTGAGAGTGAGACAGAGAGACAGAGAGAGAGAGAGAGAAAAAGAGAGGGAGAGGGAGAAAAAGAGAGATGGAGAAACAGAGAGAGAGAGGGAGGGAGAGAAAAAGAGAGGGAGAGTGAGACAGAGAGACAGAGAGAGAGAGAGAGAGAGAAAGAGAGGGAGAGGGAGAAAAAGAGAGATGGAGAGACAGACAGAGAGGGGGGAGAGAAAAAGAGAGGGAGAGGGAGAGAGAGAGATGTCATCCATGTACACATCAGCCCATGCAATAATCAGCCATTCATCCAACCCAACCCTCCTCCTGCAGCTCAGGTGGCCTCTGTAGCAACAGACGGAGGGCAGGATGTGTATCTGGACAAAGGAGGCCGGAAAGGTGAACAAAAGAAAAGGCGAGGGAAATGTTGACTAAGGAGAAGAACCAATTCGAAGTCCATATTTATGAAATGCACCTGAGAAAAAAGGCTTGGAGGGCGAGATGTCATCCCACGTGGCCACCTGCATCCCAAACCGAAGGCTGGGCAAAGGCTCGTCCTGCATCCACCCACAGACGGCGAGTGAGCAAGCTAGGCCACGAGAGCCACGGAAAACAAGAGAGTCTGTCCTTGAGGCTGAAAAACCGCTTTTACCGTCCAGGAAGGAGAGGAGGGGGAGGGGGCGGAAAAAGGGGGAGGGAAGAGACTTGGACCAGGAAGGCCTGGCTGAAGTGATGAAAAATGAAAACAAAAGGAACGGAGGGAGACGGGACACAGCCGCCTTCGCTGCTTCCAGCGTCTAGATTCCATAATTCAAACAAACCCTGTTTGCGAACGAAGGCAGCCCAAAGCATGCCCTCTGCGTGCCAAGCCTTCTCCTCCAACACAGGCAGACGCAGACAAACAGCTATGCCCGCCCTCTTCCTCCTCCTTCCAAAGAGCTGCCAGCGATAGGGGTTTGTGCAATTTGATGGGTTTTTATCCCCCTGAAAGGATTAAAAGTTTGCTCTCTTCTCTATCTTCCTCCCCCCCCCCCCGTGCTCCCATCCGCCTGCCCCCCCCCTCTCTCTCTCGCCTTCTGGCATTCGGTGTGTTCCCCAGCTGCAGGAAATTCCTAACACTCTCCATCATGCGGAGTCTGCTTGCACACACAGAGCCCACTCCTTTTGCCAAATCTCCCCTAAAGGACAGACATATGTTGGGCATTCAAAGCGCACCCAGCACCCACCCCGTCTGTCCCAGGCTCTCTTTCTCTTCTCTCCTTTCCAACTGCGGGTTGCAATGAGCCGCATCTCCTTTCCTTCCTGTTGTTTTCCTTCTTTTGATCTGGGGCGGGGGGACGGGGACGGGGACCCCACCACGTCCTTCTTCAACCCCTTATCCGGGGGGGGGGGGGGGGGAGGAACCCACATTGGGATCAACTGCGTTTCCCCCACCAAAAAAAGAAAAAAGAAATCTTAGCTATTGACAGTTTCTGCACGCACACACACACACACACACACAAACACACACACACATCCTGTCCTCTGCCTTTCCCCTTTTTTCCTCCCCTCGATCCATCCGTCCCTGCTCTTATTTTAATTCTTCGTCTCAGACGGAGTTAGGGAGTGTTATTTTAAGAGAGAGGATATGCACAGACATTGTGTTTGCTGGGTTGTTGGTTTTCTTTTTTTTTTCTCCCTCTTCCTCTTCTTTTCCTGGCCCCAAGCCAGTCTCTTTGGGCTGTCAAGCTACCCACTGTGTAAGAGTCACGTGGCAGGAGAGGCAGCCAGCGTCAGCTTCAGTACTCCTGGTAGCAGCCTGAGAATAAAGTGTACACTCTCCTTCCCTCTAAATGTGTCTATATTATTAATAGCATCTCGCTTCTCTCCCTCCCCTCCCCTCCCCTCCACCCCTTGCCCAACTCCGGGAGCTATCCATAACAGATCAGGATACCTGTCTCCTTCCACAAAGGATAAGGATGTTACCTGAGGGCCCTTTGCCCGTTTCCAGGGTAAAGGGGGGAACGGATAGGGACTGGGCTACAAGCAGTAAGCCCCGCTAAGTCCTTCATTTGCAAACTGCCTTCGCTACTGGATGAATTAGCCATAAAAACCCGCTCTTGGCCTAGAGGCAGGAAAACCCATTTGCTGCACAACCGTGGATGGAGGCACAGTTTGAACAGGAGGATGGTCTCAGAGCAGGGCAGAGAATCCAAG
The DNA here is from genome assembly GCA_039707465.1 of Rhabdophis nuchalis. NCBI lineage: Eukaryota > Metazoa > Chordata > Lepidosauria > Squamata > Natricidae > Rhabdophis > Rhabdophis nuchalis. Next base: position 16,256,401 of record CM077654.1, on the reverse strand, counting down.
TTTCTCTTGAACAAAGGCCAGCTTTGACTAGCTGCAGAAGGAAGCTTTGCGGTCCGTCTTACTCAAACCTAGCAACTGGAAGATGGATGGACTTCAGCTCCCAGAAGCCACCATGCTGGCTTGGGAATTCTGGGGATTGAAGTCCATACATCTTCCAGTGGCTAAGGTTGAGAAACGTTGCTTGAGATATCCCTGGCAGCAGTCGATTAAAAAAACAAAAAAACCCACAGAGAAGCCACCTTAGATCAAAGGAACACATTCCCCCTACAGCAGCTTGGTGCCCTTTTGTATTATTTCAAAATATGTGGACGCTGCTCCGGATTTATATAAATCTGCTGGTCAGAATTTTGGGTACTGTAAGCCCTACACATAGGGATGCGGTGGCTCAGTGGCTAAGACGCTGAGCTTGTCGATCGAAAAGGTCGGCAGTTTGGGGGTTCGAATCCCTAGCGCGCGTAACAGAGTGAGCTCCCGCTACTTCCCAAAGCTTCTGCCAACCTAGCAAGTCAAAAGCATGTAAAGATGCAAGTAGAAAACATAGGAACCACCTTTGGTGGGAAGGTAAATAGCGTTCCGTGCACCTTCGGCGTTTGGTCATGCCGGCCACGTGACCACGGAGATGTCTTTGGACAGCGCTGGCTCTTCGGCTTTGAAACAGAGAAGAGCAGTGCCCCCTAGAGTCAGGAATGACTAGCACATATGAGCACAGGGAACCTTTAAGCCTACACAACTGGAAGGCCTCAAGTTGTTTAGGTGCTGCAGTTTCTCATCCTTCATGCTTTCTCCAATGGAGAAATGGAGCCTGCCACCCTGAGCTAATAAACACAAGCTAATAGACTTTCCTGAGCTAAGAAAAATTAATTATGCACGCCATTGCCTAGTCTCCCCCACCCAATACACAGTCGGTTGCAGATGGGCACAAGTGATGGATAAGGGAAAACGTTGCATTATTTTAGAAGCGGGGAAAGCCATGTAAATGTGGCCCCAGGATGGCAAAACATCTGTAAGAAAATACCCTGAGCTTTAAACTGAAGCCACGATAGACAATGCCGAAGAGGAGAAAACAACGTGTGAAGTAGCCAAAGTGCAAATTGCAAATTCCCACAGAAATGCAAAAGGGCAGCCTGCAGTCTTCACCCAGGGGCCCCCGGAATGCAGATTTGGCATGAATGAATCGCGACGGATTTGCACGAATTAATCACAAAAATGCAGATTGGGCACAAATGAGTCGCAAACGGATTTGCACGAATTAATCACGATACTCTTCCCGAAGATATATGGCGCACGTGCACACAAAACTCACCCAGAGTTGGAACTCCTTAACTAGCATCGGGGCTGCGTTAAGAAGATTATATTTCTTAAAGCAAAGGATTGGCGGACGCTCTAAAGAATGGGGGTGGGGGAGCTTTGCTTTGGGGGACAAGATGGAAATACAAATGGTTGTGTTCCCGCACCTGCCATCATTTTCCCCCTCCAAGTTATCACCGCAAAACACATGGCTTCATCTCAGGTAGGGGTGGAAGCGCTCTTATCATCTCCCTTCGCTTTCCAAAGGTTACGTTTTGGACCTTCTGAGACTAATATACAGCCAGTAAACATAAGGAGTGGGGAAACAAACAAGGCTTGTCTCACACAGCTCGAAAGCAGACCGAACCTAATGTACTTGCAACCAGTGGTGGGATTCAGCCGGTTCGCACTTATTCGGGAGAACCGGTTGTTGGAAGAAACCTCCTTTTGCTTTTTCCCACTTTACGGGGCTAATCCTGTAAGGAAGGCAGGAAGGAAAAATTCTGGCGTTGTTTCTAGCCTCATCTTTATTGCCCTGCTTACAGAAACTGCCTCTCCCGCTAACCCTTATTGCATTGTAACAGCTAAGGCGAAGCACCTGAGTGACATTGAGTTGGCCATGCCCACCCAGTCACATGACCACTGAGCCACGCCTACCCAGCTGGTCATTAGGGCAGAGAACCGGGTGTTAAATTATTTGAATCCCACCACGGCTTGCAGCCCACTTTTGCTGAGAAAAAAAACCACACCAACTTTTTCTCAAAACTTTTCTTTCCTTACTTCCTGCCTGCCTCCCTCCCTCTATGCTTCCTTCCATTCCTGCTTCCATTTTTCCTCCAGAATCAAAAGGCAACCTAACCGAGCATCCTCCAGCTTTCCCCCCTGCCCACCCCCAATAACCAATCTATGGTGTAGGTTGGATGGACCTCCAGGGCAGCAACTGGACTTGACCCCAAGTCTCTTCAGTTCCGCTCTGTGTCTTCAAATGTTTGTTTGTTTATTTATTTATTTTATTGATTCATTTTAATTTTGTCAACAAATACAAGGAAACAGGTAGGAAAAACACACACCCAAAAATGGCACAAATAAATGGATATAAATAAGCAAAACGTAGCCATGAACACATAAAGAGAGTAGATATAAATGGGACAGTAGGACAGGGACGGTAGGCACCCTGGTGGGCTTATGCACGCACCCTTAGGGACATCTTGAGAAACGCGTAAGGTCCACGGTAGACAGCTTAAGGCAGGGGTGTCCAATCTTGAGAACTTTAAGACTTGTGGACTTCAACTCCCAGGATTCCCCAGCCAGCCATGCTGGCTGGGGAATTCTGGGAGTTGAAGTCCACAAGTCTTAAAGTTCCCAAGTTTGGACACCCCTGGCTTAAGGTAAAAGGTATGGGGTGGTGGTTAGAGGAACTAACGACAGGATCAAGTAGGGTGTTCCACACATTTATTAATCTACTGCTGAAATCGTTTTTCCTGCAATCAAGATTAGAACGGATTACATTTAGTTTGTATCTATGGATAGCCCTTGTGTTATTGCAGTTAGAGTAAAAGTTCAGTTATGCGCATCCTAGCATTTCTGGAAAGTAGAAGGCCTCAACTTACACACCCCGCAGTCAGATTGCCTTCACATCAGCCAAGGCCTTTCTAGTGCAGGGGTCACCAGCCTTTCGGACCTCAGAGACCACTAAATTCATAATTTTAAATCCCACGGACCACTAATATGATCTGCCCACCCAATGACCGGATGGGCGTAACTGGGTGGTCTGATGGGCGTGGCCAACTCAATGTCACTCACATCAAGGGGCACCTCGCCAGTGTCTACTCGCCCTTCCCCTCCCAGCCACTCCTTGCTTGCCCGCCCGGGCTCCTTGGGGCCCCATCAGGAAGCAGTTGCTGGAGCTAAGCAGCCACCATGAGAAAGAGTTGGCAAAACAGCTCAGTTCAAATTGGATCTGATCAAGAAGGAGGCTCAGCAGAAGCACCTCACTGAGGACTAGGAGCATAAGCTTTCCAAGCAGAGGGAAGACCTGCGGGAGTGCAAGGCCAGGTGCCAACTCCTGGAGGCTCAGCGGGCTGAGATGGTCAGCCAGTTCCAGGCCATGATGCAATCCCACTGGAACGAGGCCCTCCGGCTCTTCACCACCAGCGGCTCTTCCCTCCAGCCTTCGCCCAAAGTCCCATACCAGGAGGCCGAAGAAGACCCAAGTCGTAATTTCTTCTCCCCCTCCGACCCACACAAAAAGACCCCAAAGGGGGAGACTCTGCAAGCAGCACAAACGTTCACTGCATGTATCCATCCATGGAGCTGTAGTTTTTGGACCCCTGATTTAGTGCAATATGTAAAATGCAAATAATGCTTCTACAAACCACCAAACTTTTCTCACGGACCACCAGTGGTCCATGGACCACCAGTTAGTGGCTGCTGTTCTAGAGGGTGACAAAACGTTTTGAGGAGAAACATCTAGTGTTGGTCAGAGGCAGCATCCTTCAGGTGAAATTCCAGTCCTGATGATACGGTGAACGTAGCTGGTGCAATTTTCTTGAGGACAACAATACCAAAACGTTTGATGTCCTTGGGGCTGTTTTCAACCTCTCCATCAGCCCACAGCCTTGGAACTTCCTGAGAGGGAATCTTGATTTAAGTCCTAACCAGATCAGCTCCATCCCATAATGTGGGATGGTCAGCTACTTTCCCAAGATCAGACAAAGTCAGCTGGTGCTGCCATCTAGCTGGCCAACCCGTATATGTTAATTTATTTTTTATATATCAACATTCTGCTTCCTGACCTTAAGGGAACATCCCAACATTTAGACTGTCGCTTGTTCAGAAAGTTAGGAGTTTGTCCAGAGTAGGAGGTTCAAGAACCCCCTAAAGACACCCAAAGATCGATGCCTTGGGGAGCTTCCTCGCCTTTCTCGCTGCAACGGCAGGAGGCACGTACGGACAAGCGCTTCGGCTCTCTTGTGGCTTAGCATCAAGCCCAATCTCTCACGCTTGCAAGAGGCAAAAGCCGTTTCTCAAAGCAAACACGGGCCCCGATGTGGATCCAAGTTCTGGATTTATCAGGACTTACTGGAGCCGTTCCTTTATACACTTTCGTTGTAACCCTGTAAAAATGTGGGTCGGTGCTACCCCGGGGGCTCTCGCAGCCCTTGCCACATGAGACCAACAAAGAAACTCTCTGACGCACACGGGTCCCAAATCGCTCCCAGAAATCATCCCTGGCACCCAAAACCCACCAACAGCAACAAAACAACAACAACCACCCCTCTTTATACATTGCAGTTATCAGTAACGACGCCTGGATTTACCGATACCAGATTTTTTTTAAAAAGCACGGATCAGATGAGGGGGGGCTTTGGCTTGGCTTGGCTTTGCAAAATGGGGAAACGAGGGAGGGTGGTTAGAAGAGGAGGAGGAGAAGAAGGAGAAGAAGAAGAGAGGAAAAATGGCTGCCAGACCACTCTGAACACGATTGGCTGCAGACAAAATTCAGACCGCAGCGTTGCAGTCCAGCCCTCCTATGGTGCCCGGGCAGAGTGGGACTCCTTTGCAGACGGTCTGGAACAAGTTAGCTCATTAGCCCAGAGCCCAGCTGCCACTGCTGCCGCCGCCGCTGCCTTCAAACCAAGGTGGGTCCAAAATCCATAGCTGGTTTTGGAACCTGACACTTCACTCCCATCCCTTAGAAGTCAGCCAGCAACTGAAATAGCCAAGGGAGGAGTTCTGCGCCCAGCTGCCAACAGCTTTTCTGAATCTTCTCCCGAGACAAGAGGGTTGGGGTTGGGGAAAAAAAAAGAGGGAAGAGGAGGGAGAAACGGGCAAAGGTTTTTGGGAGCTCTTGCCAGATTCCAACCACACACATTTGTACACACACACTCACACACACACACACACACACACACAGAGGATTACACACACGCAGAATTTGGTCCTAAAGCAGAAATCCTCCCACTAAGCTCCCCCTTCTGATGTCAGTTTCGGGGAGGGGGTGATGGGGTGGGAGAGGAAGGGGGGGGGGGTTTGGAAAGAGTCTGGAATCCAGCGAGTGAAATTAACAGGAGCTTCAGGCTTTGCAATTCTGGATTCTGGATCCCCTACTTCTGCTCCTGGCTGTTGTTTCCATGGAAACTGGCATCAGACCTGGGAAAATAAGGTTAGGGTTTTTTTTTTCAGAGGGAGGCTTCTCTTCCAGCTTCCTCTCTCTCTCTCTCTCTCTCTCTCTCTCTCTCTTCTCTCTCTCTCTCTCTCTCTCTCACTCCCTCTCCCCCCCCACTTTAATTTCTGGCGCTCCAGCCCCCTGTTCCACCACCACCATCATCACGGAGAGAAAGCAAAGTGAGGAAGCAGTAAGCAAGATTTTCTCTTGGGGAAGATTGCAGCTGCCTGCTGAGACATGGGTAAGCGATGCTTTTCAGAACCCAATAGTGATTTGCAGTGCTTGGAAGAGGGAGAGAGAGAGAGAGAGAAAAGGAAGAGAGAGAGAGAGAGACAGACAGAGAGAGAGAGAGAGAGAGGGAGGGGGTGGGGGGAACATTTTAATTAGTAAGTGACAATAATAATACCTTTGTGCTTCTCCACTGCCTTTCATCTGGGCATCCCACAGTGCTCTGCAGACATTCATTAATTTGGAAATGCATATCAGCATCCAGACACCTCTGCCAGGAGGAGGAAAACTTGATCAGGCACCCCCTCCCTCCCCACCAAAAAAAAGGGGAAAAAAGAGGCTCTTATCCAAGAGGGAGCTGGGCCCAAAGTTCTCCAGTCCTAAGACAAAACCACCAGCTGAACACAGGAGGGCCGACTTTAGGCTGCCCAGCTCCATGCAGGAAATCTCGGGGGGCTTTGGAGACAGAAAAAAAAAGGTGCCCACAAAAATCTTCCCTTACATAAAAATGGCTGCATGCCTGAGTGAAAATATTGGGGGGGGGGGGGTGTGCTTTTTTATTTTCCAGGCATGTCCACAAGTCTCATCCTGGTCTGGGCACCCCATTTAGGGTATGCTGTCCCAGGGTAGGAGCGAGGATTGTTTTTGCTGCAAAGGGAGGCACTGTAGAGCAGGGAGAATCCCCCCGCCCCACAAGCCCAGCTGTGCTTTTCTCACACTCCAGAAACACACAACAGCCTTTGGCAGTTGGCTTCCTCCCACTGCCTCAGTTTCTCTGAGGAAGGCGCAGCTCTACGATTGGGCAACCAGGTCCCGAGTCTCTCAGATAGATCCTTTTTGGAAATATTTTCAAGGATGCAGAGAGGCAAGGCGGGATGGAAGGTTGCAGGGAAAAGAGTGAAAAGTTTGTGTTAGTTAGGGGTCTGCAAAGTCGGCTCTTTTAAGACTGGTGGACTTCAACTTCCAGAATTCCCCAGCCAGCTATGCTGGCTGGGGAACTCTGGGAGTTGAAGTCCACCAGTCTTAAAAGAGCCGACTTTGCAGACCCCTGAGTTAAGGGAATAGGTAACCAACGGTCCCTCGCTCCCTTTTTTTTTGGAAACTCCTGAGATCATGCCAGCAAATTAGAGCAGCATCCATTTTCCTTCCTGCTTTCCTTTTCCCTCCAATTTTATCCCAAGACAATTTCGAGGTTGTGTAGCGTTGAACAGGGACTTCAGTTTCCATTGCTAAGTGTGCACCAAGCTTCCACTGAGGCTTAATCCAACAGCTTCACCACATTGATTGAACGCATCTGTTTTGACTAACTCCTTCTCGAGTTGTGAAAACTTGCAAAGAAAGAGGGGAGGGTTAAAAAAAAGGCTACACCCACCCCTTCCAATAACGTCGCTGTTGCTTTCGCCGCGCAGTCTATCTAAAAATGATGGTTACCTGGATTGTTTGATTTCAAATCAGGACTGAAGTTTTTTTTTTTTTTAAGTTTTGCCTCCCTTACTTGAGGAAGTGACTGTTTAGGCACAACTTTTTCTTGCCCAAGCCTAAAATGAATTTCATGTACATTTAAATGTTATAAAATCAAACAATTAATGGAACCGTCGGCATTTATAAATGTAACAACTTTCTCTTTCTTTCATATTAAAACTTGCAAACCCCAACATTTTTTTTAAAATCTTTGGGGGCTGAAGCTAAGATTTTCAAAGACGACAAATAATAACCCAAGGGTATTGATTAAGAAATGAAAAGACGCTTTCTCCTGGGGAGGAAAGCGATGGCAAATCTAGACAGCATACCAAAAAGCAGAGACATCCCCCTGCCAACAAAAGTGTGTAGAGTCAAGACTGTGGTTTTCCCAGTTGCAATGGATGGCTGTGAAGGATGGACCGTAAGAAAGGCTGAGCGCCAAAGAATGGAGGCCTTTGAACTCTGGTGCTGGAGAAGACTCCTGAAAGTCCCTTGGACTGCAAGGCGATCCAACCAGTCAGTCCTAGAGGAGACCAACCCTGACTGCTCTTTAGAAGGCCAGACCCTGAAGAGGAAACTCAAATACTTCGGCCACCTAATGAGAAGGAAGGACTCCCTGGAGAAGAGCCTCATGCTGGGAACGATGGAGGGCAAAAGAAGAAGGGGACGACAGAGGTGGCTGGATGGAATCACCGAAGCATTCGGCGTGAGCTTGAATGGACCCCAGAGGATGGTGAAGGACAGGAAGCTCTGGAGGAACATTGTCCATGGGGGTCACAATGGGTCGGACATGACTTCGCAACTAACAACAAAAAATTGATTATGCCCTGCTTGTACAAAAAAGGGAGACAAATAATGACTCATTTACCTTCTCGGTCCTTTGAAATACGCTGCCTCCTGGTATGAGGAGCACTTCCAATCTCCTGGTTCTTAGGAAAACCTTTAAAAACTTTTCTGACTCTTCAGAATGCCTGGGTGCTAATGGCCCTGGGCTGCCTTAATTATCTGGCTGAGCTTTTTGATGGTTTTGAACAGCTACTTTTCTGTTGCACTGCATCGTAAATTGCCTTGGGTCCTTTGGGGAATGGGTGGCCTCTAAATTATTGCCTAAATAAATAATCGGATCGACATCCCTGTGCAAACGATGCAGCTTGCACATCTGCAGCCGATGCTGTGCTCTAAATCCACGTTGCGCCACCTGCACTGTGGCGTCATAACTCACACACTGTCAGTTTGATGTCACCGCGGGATTTGCGAGGCTGGCCTGCGCTTTGGTTTTTAGACAAGTAACACAGAACTGTTGCATCAAGATTTTGTTTTGTTTTTCTTCAATCCGCAGACGATTGCGAGAATGTTTTTTAACCTAAGTCGTGGAAATGGGAGGAACAGCTGCTTAGAGGGATGAATGCAGTGCGAGCTGGAAAAGGATAGGAAGAAAGAGTTAACTTTATCCATCACAATAGTTCCAGCCAAACAGGGAACCAGCCTTCCCCCATCTGCTCTTCAAAGCAGCTTAAGGAAATATCAAACCTAACCGCATCGTTTGGCTTCGCATCTCTTAAAAAAAACCCCAACAACCCAGAAACAGTCCTTCCAATCAAAACTTGAGGGTTTTTTTTTCATCTCCCAAACAGCTTTAGGATGTCTTTTAAAAAAAAATGCAATAATGGAGGCACTGTAGCTCTGTTACGGAATGGAGTTAAGCTTCTCTTAAGGGAAAACACCTGGATGTGCGCATTCAGACATGCAGGGAACACTTTAAAGCAGGGGTCCCCAACCTTTGCAACTTTAAGTCTGAAGGACTTCAGCTCCCAGACTTCTCCAGCCAGCTTTGCTTGCAAGTCATCTAGTCCAGGGGTCTCCAACCTTTGCAACTTTAAGTCTGAAGGACTTCAGCTCCCAGACTTCTCCAGCCAGCTTTGCTTGCAAGTCATCTAGTCCAGGGGTCTCCAACCTTTGCAACTTTAAGTCTGAAGGACTTCAGCTTTGCTGGCTGGAGAATTCTGGGAACTGAAGTCCTTCAGACTTAAAGTTGCAAAGGTTGGGGACCCCTGCTTTAAACGCTTCCTTTCCTCCAAGAGGAAGTTCTCTTCAGGATGCCCAGTTTGGTTTTGAGCTGCTGGCGGATACATCCTGGTTGCGGCCTAACTCTGTGCTTTTCTTCTTACAGTCTCTGTAAGGGGACACACTGGTCCAGGGGTCAGCAACCTTAAACCCTCAAGGAGCCACAAAGGTCCTAACCAGAAACTCCCCCCCGCTTCAATTATGAAGTCGATCGGAAGTCCGGTTCCCCCACCATAGAGTCTCATCCTAGCATGGCGTCTTTTTTCCTCTGCCTGTCCTAACTGAAAGCCCTATCAATTGTGGAGCCGGCCGATGTCAGGGAGCTGCAGCAGAGGGATGAAAGAGCCACATGCGGCTCCAGAGTGGAAGGATCAGGTTGCTGATCCTTCCACTGGACTTACACAATTTTCTATTGCCCTTTTTGGAAGGAGACTTCTACTAACTTCTCATGCTTGCATTCAACATATTTTTGAATTTCTTTTGTGTCGTGCCCCAATCCTTCCTTCCTGTCAGTACTGCCTGGTGTGGAGTTCTTTTGCAATGCTGGGCTGGCCTAACAAGTAATTTTTTAAAAAAAATCAATTTGATAAAAATGCACAAATACTTAAGGTGAGCCATGGAATGGATTGCAATCTTGTTCGTTCGTTCATTCATTCATTCATTCATTCATTCATTCATTCATTCATTCATTCATTCATTCAGTACAGCTGCCCATCTCAACAATTAATTCTAGGTGGCAAACAATCTTAAAATAAAAACTATTTGCATCACAAATATAAAAATTAGAATACAATAGCAGTCAAGGAAGATATCACTATTGACAATTAGCATAGCCAGAAGATGGGTCCCTTCATGAATTTTGAGGCCCCAGGCCTGAGCCAATAGCCATCGAGGTCTTTAGGGCCTTGCAGAATGCCAGAGTGCCAAAGAATGGAGGCCTTTGAACTCTGGTGCTGGAGAAGACTCCTGTGAGTCCCTTGGACTGGAAGGTGATCAAACCAGTCAGTCCTACAGGAGATCAACCCTGACTGTTCTTTAGAAGGCCAGATCCTGAAGAGGAAACTCAAAGACGTTGGCCACCTAATGAGAAGGAAGGACTCCCTGGAGAAGAGCCTCATGCTGGGAAAGATAGAGGGCAAGAGAAGAAGGGGACGACAGAGAATGAGGTGGCTGGATGGAGTCACCGAAGCAATCGGTGTGAGCTTAAATGGACTCCAGAGGATGGTAGAGGACAGGAAGGCCTGGAGGAATGTTGTCCATGGGGTCACGATGGGTCAGACATGACTTCACAACTAACAACAACAACAACATCACAAATATAAAAATTAGAATACATGGCAGCCAAGGAAGAAGATATCACTATTAGCACAGCCAGGAGATGTGTCTCTTCTGCACCTGAGGCCCCAGGCCTGGGCCAAGAGGCATCAAGGTCTTTAGGGCCGTATAGAATGCCAGCAGAGTCAAGGCCATCTTGATCTCCTGAGGAAGAATATTCCCTAGGGCTGATGCACCACCACAAAAGGCACACTGGTAAACCCCACCAACTGGCATTCCTTGGCTGGTGAGACCTGGAACATGCCATCTTGCTGGACCACATTGGACAGATAGAAACAACCGAGGGAACTATGAAGGCCTTTAAAGGTGACAACCCATATTTTGAACTGCACCCAGAAGCACACTGTCAACGGAGTAGTGGCGTTGTACGTGCCAAAAAATCAGCACCAGGGGGTATCCATACAGCTGCATTCTGCACCAGTTGATGCTTTTGAATGCATTTCAGCAGTCCAAGCATGAATCACAGTGACCAGGGTTTCGTTTTCTCATCTTTGATCATGCTACGTTTTGAGTATGGGTGGCCAGATGAATCTCTGGCTTACATCTTAAGAACACTCAAAAACAACATATACTCCAGTTTTATTGATTGAGTGCAGAATTAAAGAAAGACTTGGGTCTTTCCTGCTGAAATTAAAATCGCACAATGTTGGCCAAATTGATCAAGACATCATGCAGGCAGCAAATATCAGCAGCCACTCATATGTCCAAATATCGCCAAAGCAGACTGGGGATATGGAGAATAATAAGTCCAGTTGTGTCTTGAGAAACTGAGGTTTAAAATCCTCGATCACAGAGATACGTTCCAGAACGATCAATTTTCACTCTTCCAAATGTTTATCTCTGGACCAAAAGGAAGCTTCTAAGCAGAGCTATTTGTGAAGGTTAATTGTATAAAATTGCATACTGCATTGTACACTTAATATTTTAAACGGCTTTCTATTAAGAGACTTGATGATAACGTTCCACTCTCACTCATGTTCCCTTCTGCACACGTTTTACACGGGTGTAGCAAATGCTAGCTTGTCTCTACCACCAACATCAAGGGTGTTTTCCTCTGTCATGGTCCATCTCCATCTCACTCCAGTAGCTTCTACTTGATGATTTCCAACATGAAACCATCGGTTGCCCTCTGACATCACTGGATAACATCGCCAGATCTCGCTGCTTTAGCAGAGCAAGGAAGATTCTCAAAGATGATTCACACCCTGGTTGGTATCTCTTTGCCCTTCTACCATCAGGCAGAAGATATCAAAGTATAGCCAGCCGAACAAACAGGTTTAAAGATAGCTTCTATCCTTGGGCTGTGAGACTTTTAAATTCAACCGCAATCACTCCATGCACATGCTAGTTTTTTCTTTTTTCTTTTCTCTCTTTTTTGTTTCTGTTATAACTTTGCACCAGTGAAGTTAAGACCAATTTCATTGTAATTTTTACAATGAGAATAAAGATGATTATTATTATTATTATTATTAACCTTGAGACTGTCTTATATGGAACTCAAAAATGGACATTGTGCCTACCTACTTTCCCATGGCTAGCTGAACCCGGTTGTCTGGTTAACTTCTGAGTTTGCACAATGCATTGACCAATCGAGCAACTATCAAACTGTGTTTGCACAGGCTGGGTTGCAGGTAACTAAGTTATGTGAACCCCATAGGTGTTTTTTTTTCAACACCCCCCCCCCCCCGTTTCATTTGGGAACAATTAGATCTTGACTTACAACCATTCATTTAGTGAATATTCAAAGTTACCATAGCAATGAAAAAAGTGATGTATGACCACTCCTCACACTTACAACCATCGCAGCATCCCTACAGGGCACATGATCCAATTTTGAGTGCTTGGCAACTGGCATGTATCTATAATGGTTGCACCCTCCCTCCCAGGGTCATGGGATTCACCCACCTTTGCGACCTTCCCATCTGGCTTCTGACTGGTGAAGTCAATGGGAGAAACCGGATTGGCTTAATGAGCATGTGGTTCGCTTAACAACTGCAGTGATTCACATAACAACCATGCCCCCCCCCCCCCAAAAGTTGTAAAATTGGATACAACTCCCTTAACAAATCACCTTGCTTAGCAACAGAAATCCTGGTCTCAATTGTGGTCATATGTCAAGGACTATCTGAACAGGGAGTAAAGGTAAATGTTCCCCTCGCATATACAGTATGTGCTAGCCATTCCCGACTCTAGGGGGCGGTACTCATCTCCATTTCAAAGTCAAAGAGCCAGCGCTACCCGAAAACGTCTCTGTGGTCATGTGGCTGGCATGACTAAACACCAAAGGCACAAAGAACACTGTTACTTTCCCACCAGTGGTGGGTTTCAATTTTTTTAGAACCTACTCTGTGGGTGTGGCCTATTTTGTGGGCGTGGCTTGGCAGTCATGTGACAGGGTGGGAGTGGCCACCTTTTAAAATGTGGTGAAACTCATTTAACAATGCTCTTGCTTAGCAACCAAAATTTTGGACTCAATTGTGATGATAAATTCTTTCTTTCTTTCTTTCTTTCTTTCTTTCTTTCTTTCTTTCTTTCTTTCTTTCTTTCTTCCTTCCTTCCTTTCCTTTCCTTTCCTTCCTGTTGGGTCACTGGCAGCGGCGTACCAGATTTACTTCCAGGTATGCCGGTGGAACCCCCTCTCACCGGTTCTCTAAATTTCACCAACTGGCTCTCGTGAGTAGGTGCGAGCCTGCAGAAACCCACCACTGCTTCCTACCAAAGGTGGTCCCTATTTTTCTACTTGCATTTTTACAGGCTTTCGAACTGCTAGGTTGGCAGAAGCTGGGACAAGTCACGGAGCTCACTCCGTTACGCAGCGCTAGGGATTCAAACCGCCAACCTTTCTGATTGACAAGCTCAGCATCTTAGCCACTGAGCCACTACATTACTTGAACAGGGAGAGTCCTCCTCGTATTTTCTCTACAAATAGTTTTTGTGAGGTAAGTCACGCTGAGAGTGTGCCACTGGCCCAAAATCCCCCAGGAGGGGGGTAGAGACTGAGGAATGGGCCCCTGTGCTAGTTTGCCACCTTTGCCACCACAACAGAATGTCTCTCTCTATAATGTCAAAACAATTAACACCTCAGAATGTATATTTGGACTAGCTCGTGTGGATTTATTTGTCTATTCTTCTCTCGCGCATGCGTATACACCCAACTACTTTTGGGGAAGCGCCTGAAAACGTCACATTGATAGATTTGGAAATTAAAAGACCATCCCCTGGCTTTGGATTTTCCTGCTTGAAGACCAGGAAATGCAGAATTTAACCGACTCTCATCCACGTCTTTGAGAACACAAGGGGTAAAGCGCATGTGAAAAATATTTTAATGAGAAGTTCCCCATTAAGATGATATCGCCAATTTTCGGAAAGTAGAGTTTATTTGGGCAAAAGGGAGAGAACGAGGGGAAGCGAGGATCACACACAGCGAACACAGCAAGGTATTGTGTGCCAAAAGATCTGCAATTATGGCTGGCTTTCTCTCTGTGTGTATCCTACAGAGAGAGAGAGAGAAAGAGAGAGAGAGAAAGAGAGAGAAAGAGATACAGAGACAGAAAGAAAGGGAGAGAGAGAAAGGGAGAGATACAGAGACAGACAGAAAGACAGAGAGAGAGAGAGAAAGACAGAGAGAGAGAGAGAAAGAGTGAGAGATACAGAGACAGACAGAAAGACAAGAGAGAGAGAGAAAGACAGAGAGAGAGAGAAAGACAGAGAGAGAGAGCGAAAGAGAGAGAGAGAGAAAGACAGAGAGAGAGAGAGATACAGAGACAGACAGAAAGACAAGAGAGAGAGAGAAAGACAGAGAGAGAGAGAGAAAGACAGAGAGAGAGAGAGAGAGAGTTACAGAAAGACAGAGAGAGAGAGAGAGAGAAAGAGAGAGAGAGAAAGAGAGAGAGATACAGAGACAGACAGAAAGACAAGAGAGAGAGAGAAAGAGAGAGAGAGAGAAAGACAGAGAGAGAGAGAGAAAGAGAGAGAGAGAGAAAGACAGAGAGAGAGAGAAAGACAGAGAGAGAGAGAGAAAGAAAGAGAGAGAGATACAGAGACAGACAGAAAGACAAGAGAGAGAGAGCGAAAGACAGACAGAGAGAGAAAGACAGAGAGAGAGAAAGACAGAGAGAGAAAGACAGAGAGAGAGAGAGAAAGACAGAGAGAGAGAGAAAGAGAGAGAGATACAGAGACAGACAGAAAGACAAGAGAGAGAGAGAAAGACAGAGAGAGAGAAAGACAGAAAGAGAGAAAGAGAGAGAGAGAGAAAGACAGAAAGAGAGAAAGAGAGAGAGAAAGAGAGAGAGAAAGAGAGAGAGATACAGAGACAGAAAGAGAGAGAGAGAGAGAGAAAGAGAGAGAGAGAGAGATACAGAGACAGACAGAAAGACAGAGAGGCAGAGACAAGAAGAGAGAAAGAGAGAGAGAAAGAAAGAAAGCGATAGAGACAGAGACAGAAAGACAGAGAGAGACACACACAGAGAGACAAGAAGAGACAGAGAGAGACAGAAAGAGACACAGAGAAAGAAAGATATACAGAGAGACAGAGAGAGAGGCAGAAAGAGAGACAGAAGAGACAGAGAGCGAGACACAAAGAAAGAGAGACAGAAGAGACAGAGAGAGAAAGATATACAGAGAGAAAGACAGAGAGACAGCGAGAGAGAGAGAAAGAGAGAGACACAGAGAGAGACAAACACAGAGAGAGACCACTGCAGTTAGGGATGAGTGGGTGGGGGGGGGGGGGGGGACAACAACAGGAAAACTGGATGCATGCTGAAAACACATCTGTGCTTCATTCCAGCATTCCTGATTTGCCAAAGGAGCCACATGGGAGTCCCAGAAGTCAAGTCACAAGGAAGCAAAGAAGAGAATTACTGGAAGAAAGAGACATGAGATGGGATGGGGGGGGGGGGGGGAGAGAATATACCTTAAGCAAGGTACAGGTAGTCCTCAGACTTACAATCATTCAAAGTTACAACAACACGGAACAAAGTTACTGATGGCTGTTTTTCGCACTTACAACCGTTGCCGCATCCCTGATCAAAATTCAGACGCTTGGCAACTGATTCATATTTATGACGGTTGCTGTGTCCTCCAGGATCACCTCATCACCTTTTGCGACCTTCTGACCAGCCAAGTCAATGGGGAAGCCAGATTCACTTAACAACCGGGTTACTAAATTAACAACGGCGGTGATTCACTTAACAACGGTGGCAAGAAAGGACGTAAAACAGGGGCAAAGCTCACTTAACAACTGCCTGGCTTAGCAACAGAAATTTGGGGCTCAGTTGTGGTCGTAGGTTAAGGACTAGCCGTATGCAGCATAATGATTAGGAAAATTGATGAAGCTATTTAAGGGGAGATCCTGAACCAGATTTTAAATTTCATCAGATGAGCCTCAAGAGTCACTTAAAAATGCTGTGATGGTGGAGGTACAGGCAGTCCTCGACTAACAATGGCTCAAAATTTCTGTGGTTAAGTGAGAAAATTGTTAAGTGAATTTTGCCTCCTTTTATGAGAGTTGACTTTGGTCATCTTAGCATCATCGAGGGCTACCTGGATTTGAACTCTCAAGAACACTTGGATCTCTAAACCTTCCCCTACAGATGATCTCTATTACGAGGCTGCCTTTTTTTTTGTTTTTAAATGAACTGCTTTTTTTCTGGTTTTGTAGTTACCGTTTTTAAGCATTGCTGGGTTTGTTGTAAAGGGTTTATTGAAGGCTGTTTAAAAATTCTACTCTTGTAAATCACTCTGGGCCCCTCTGAGAGCAGAGCGGAATAGAAGTAAAATAAGTTTGTAAAACAAACAATAATTGCAAATTCTTCCTCCTGGTTTTTGAAAAGGGAGTGGACGCAAACAACCAAGGAAAAGGGAAACAAACAAGCTTCTTACTTGCAATCATCATCATTTAAACACAATCTTCAACCAACCATGTTTCCCCGAATATAAGACAGGGTCTTATTTTCTTTTGACCCCAAAAATAAGCACTTGGCCTTATTTCCGGGGAGGTCTTATTATTTTTGAGGTGCAGGCGGCGGTGAGCATAATCACCTCATGGCTGCTGCTGTGTTGCAATATTTTTGGGGAGGGATTATTTTTGGGGCGGGGCTTATTTTAGCACATGCGCTCAAAAGCCCGATTGGGCTTATTATCCAGGGAGGTCGTATTTTCGGGAAAACGTGGTACAACCATTCATTTAGTGACCTTTAAAGTTATAATGGCACTGAAAAAAATGACGTATGACCAGTCCCCACACTTATGACCATTGCAGAATTCCCCACTATCAAATGATCAAAATTCTAGCACTTAGCAACTGGCATTTATGTACCATGGTTGCAGGACCTTGGGATCAATATTTGTGACCTTCCAAGTCAGCTTCGGCAAGCCAAGTCAAGGAGGAAGGGGGATTCACTTAATGACTCTGTGAATCACTTAACAACTGCAGTGATTCACTTAACAACTGTACCAAAAACAGTCATAAAATCTGGCATCACTCACTTAACAACTGCCTCGCTTAGCAATAGAGATTCTGGTCCTAACTGTGAGGACTACTTATATAGAAGGGTATATTCGGAGGGGGACTATAATAAATGGGGGGCTGTAGTAACAATGAAAAGAAAAGCAGGTTCTTGGGAAAATTCTGAGTTGGCTAAAATAAACCTAAGATTAAGGAGTTGGCTGAAAGCCACTAAGCATAAAACTCTCTTTGATTGAAGATAGGTAGACACAGAGAGAGAGAGAGAGAGAGAGAGAGAATCTGTCATATGCAGGGATCATAAGATTCTTCTCAAAAGTTGGCTTGTTTAGAACGCTATTGGCAACTCTTTAAAAAAAATTGGTGGAAGAAGCATTTATTGATGAAGCTGGATCTCTGATCGGTGACAGACTGATCAGAAGATGTTCTGGTTTCTTTGCAGAATCATCCCACAAAAGGGAGATTAAGAAGCAACAGAATCTCTTCTACCTGCCCAAACAGATTGCATTTCACCACCCAGAATTCTAAACCATCATGAACTATGGCTAGGCTGGTTAGAAATAAGCACTGCTCCAAGAGAGAGAGAGAGAGAGAAAGAGAGACAGAGACACACACAGGGAGAGACAGAGAGAGAAAGAGAGACAATGACACACACAGAGAGACAGAGAGAGAGAGAGAGAGGCAGAGTGAGAGTGACAGAGACGGAGACACAGAGAGACATAGAGAGAGAGAGAGAGAGACACACACACACACAGACAGACAGAGACATACAGAGAGAGAGACAGGCAGATAGAGATGGGAGAGAGAGAGACATAGAGAGATAGGGAGAGTGAGAGAGAAAGAGACAGACAAGAGAGAGAGAGAGAGAAAGAGAGATGGAATAAAATGCTCTTAATTGTTCAAACCCATGCAGCCTCCGCAGTGCTTCAAGAGAGAGCAGGGAGGTCCTATCTTGCACAGAGCAGCTATTTTAACCTGATGGCTCGACCGCAGATGTGCCTCCAGGTTTTCTAACATATCGAAAAAACGAAACCCATTCCCCACAGGATGTGGGCTAAGAACATGGCCTGTGAATGACTTAGCACCCGCCTTAAAAGAGCTTTCAAAACTTGGCATGTCCATTTGATCAGACCATGGAGGGAGGGGTTAGCATGGGGTGTGAATCGGAAACTGGAGTCAACTGAAGCAGCAGATATTAAAGAGTGAGTTAGCCAGACGGATACTGTCTTGACTGGGGGGCTCCAATGGACCCCATTGGCGTCATGCAAAGAGCTTTCCTAGGAATGAACTACCCTTCGTTCTTCCAAGACTGCAACTCTAGGAATGCTGGCTCTATCACCCTTCTGCTTTGCATTTTCCATAGCCCCGTGTGGGTAGAACCAGAAGAAAAAGGGGAGGATGGGTCAGGTACAGTGGTGGGTTTCTAAATTGTTTAGAACCTCTTCTGTAGGTGTGGCCTGCTTTGTGGGAGTGGCTTGCTGGCCATGTGACCGGGTGGGAGTGGCTTGCCAGCCATGTGACCAAGTAGGAGTGGCTTGGCAGTCATGTGACTGGGTGGGCATGGCCAACTTGTAAAATGTGGTGAAACTCACTTAACAATGCTCTTGCTTAGCAACCAAAATGTTGGCTCAGAAACTATGGCATTTGAAGCATGCAAGTCTTAAAGCTGTCAAGTTACTTGCACCTTTAACCTTTTAGGGAAAAAACCCCCCAGGAGTGTTCAAACCTTACAACTTTAAGACTTGTGGACTTCAAGTCCCAGAATTCCTCCTCTTGCACTTCATCTTGATGATGGGCGGATGGGCGGGGGGATGGGAGCTTGGACCGGTTCTAAATGACACTGTAGATTTGTGGAACCTCTTCTATAGAAGAGCTTAGAACTGGCAGGAACCCACCCCTGGTCAGGTATCCCCTCCAACATGCCCAAAGTAATGTTGATCCCAATCCTACTCCACTAAAAATAAATAAATTCTAGTGAAATAACTTATCCCGCTGATTGGGAGAACTGTAAGCAGTGCAGAAAAGACCCAGCCATTGTGTGTTGTATGCCATTAGGGTGTCTGGAGTCATTCATGTTGGGTGTAACATGACCGTAACTTGGGTCACCACTACCATCTATTTTCGCTCAAATCCTATTAGAAGGAATTTAACTTGGTAGCTGAGTCTTCATGCAGAAGAACTTGGTCAAATCCTTTGAAAAGTGCGCCCCATCCAACAAAATGAAATTCAAAATGTAGAGAAAAGTAAAGTCCTATACTTAGGTTAGAAAAACCAAAGCTACACATATAAACTGGATGAAACCAGGCTTAATAGCAGTGACTGTGAGAGGGATATTGGAGTTTTAGCGGACAACCAGCTAAATAATGATCCCTGCAGTGTGTAGCAGCAGCCAAAAAAGCCAATGCAATCCTAAATTGCATTAAAAGAAGGATTTGATCAAGATCAAGGGAGGTACTAATACCACTCTATAAAGCCTTAGTACGACCACACCTATAGTACTGCATCCAGTTTTTGGTCACCACACTATAACAAAAGATGTTGAGACTCTAGAAAAAGTACAGAGAAGAGCAACCAAGATGATTAGGGGACTAGAGACTGAAACATATGAAGAATGATTACAAGAACTGGGCATGGCTAGTCTATTGAAGAGAAGGACCAGGGGAGACAAGATAGCAGTCTTTCAACATTTGAGGGGCTGCCACAGAGAGGAAGGGATCAAGCTATTTTCCAAAGAACCTGAAGGCCAGACAAGGAATCATGGATGGAAACTGAACAAGGAGACATTCAACCTGGAAATAAGGAGGAATTTTCTGACAGTGAGAATAATCAACCCATGGAACAGAAGCTGCCTTCGGAAGTTGTGGGGGCTTCATCACTTGAGACTTTCAAGAAGAGATTAGACTGCCATCGGTCAGAAATAGTGTAGGGTCTCTTGCTTGAGCAGAGGACGGGGTGGTGGTGGTGAAATGGACTAGATGACCTATATAAAGTCCCTTCCAACTCTGTTAATCTGTTAAATCTGTTAAACTACACAGGACCAAGGGGAAAGCCTTATGCCCACCAACACTGGCAAGTCAAGCTACTGTAGATAAACAGGGAGCAAACTCCATGCTCATTAGCACTGATAATGTAAACTAGGCAGGTAATGAAATGTCTGCAAGCGAACCACGTTTAGAGAGCAGCAAGGACTTCACAGTTGAACCCTGAGCTACAGACACTCTCTTCTATTGGAGTTAAAACCATCTCAGGTATTAAGAGCTGCGAAATAACTCCATTCCGATCCGGTTGTTCCAGAAAGCAAGCACACCTCCCACCACTTTTAACCTCCATGCCCGCAGGAGATTAATCAATCGCTACTCTTCATTCCAAGATAAGGGTGTAAACTACAGAGGTGAGAAAAGCCAGAGTAAGAATTCTCTCTTATCCTATTCATGCCCCCAAATTCCACGTTTAATTCCCACCCATTCCGCCCAAGGGCGCTTTGCAGGGTTATTTGGGGGGGGGGGGGAGCTTTTTAAAGCTGATTGCCCCAAGACCCTCCTTCCAACTGGATAGAGGTGTCACCTGCAACACCCTTGTGGGAGGGGAACCCACAAATCACATGGAGTTAAGCGATCTCACCATTTGGACGGAAATGATTGTCTTTGTGTTACTTTGTGCTTCACACTGTGGGGATTGATGATATTGGTGTATTGGCTTGGATTTTACCAATGACCTGCAGTTTTTAAAACAGTGTAAGGTAGTTCGTTATGTAAAAAGTAATCAATGAAATATTGACAGTTCTTATCTAACAAATTCAGTCCTTTTTTTTAACACTGCGACGCTTGCAAATTCCCTGTTTATTTACTCTCTTAGCTTTCCTTTTGTACCTTTCTTTTTTAGGGGGAGGCGTTTCTTTTTTTTCTCTCCCTTCCCCCTCCCCCTCAAAAAGGTTGACCTAAAATATAATTCTGAAAAAGAGGGGGGAAAGGGAGAAGAGAGAGAGGAGGGGTGTTTAGTGGGATGGGGCTTTGGCACCGTCTCTTCTACTGCTTGCAAATTTAAATTCTCTGCAAATTGTGTGACAAAATGAGCCAAATGGCTGGGCTGTGGAGGAGTCCATCCCCATTCACAGCTCTGCTTCCACCTACCTCAGTGTTTCTCAACCGTGTCAACTTGAAGATGTCTGGATTTCAACTCCCAGAATCCCCCAGCCAGCAAATGCTGGCTGGGGAATTCTGGGAGTGGAAGTCCAGACATCTTCAAGTTGACAAGGTTGAGAAACATTTGAGTCCTACCTGAAAGGCAACTGCTTCTTTCACTTACAACAAAATGTTGCTCAAGAGCCTTCGCTCCACCTGGATTACTAACAGCTCAGAGAGCCTCTCCCCTTCCTGATTATGATAATTATCTTCTTCTCTTCCTTATTAGCCTTTATTTTGAAAAATCCTTCCCCCCCAGGGCTGTCCCAGAAGAGATCTGCAGGATCAGCGGAGAAGCAGGAGGAGGGAATTTCCAAAAGGATTGGCTTAGGGAGAAAGGAGGAGAGGGAAAAAAACACTGTTTTTTTACATACTTTCACACAGCTGACAGATTTTCTTTTTTTTTAAATCAGGAAGCTGTTCTAATTGGGATCCGTCTTCCTTTGCTTTGTCTCTTTACAATTTGGTTTTCTAAAAGCAGCCATGCCCAGGAGTACATTCTTATGGTAATGATGGGATACGTAGTCCCACCCATCAAAGAAAACGCCACCCACTGATAGGCACCATCGTCCTTGACTCCATCTCCTTGCGATCATGGTTTTTGGTTGCAGGAATTGGGTAAAGTTCCCCTCGCACATATGTGCTAGTCGTTCCTGACTCTAAGGGGCAGTGCTCATCTCCATTTCAAAGCTGAAGAGCCAGCGCTGTCCAAAGACGTCTCCGTGGTCATGTGGCCGGCATGACTAAATGCCAAAAGCGCACGGAGCGCTGTTACCTCCCCACCAAAGGTTTTTCCTATTTTTCTACTTGCATTTTTACAGGCTTTCCAACTGCTAGGTTGGCAGAAGCTGGGACCAGTAACGGGAGCTCACTCTGTTGAGCAGTGCTAGGGATTCTAACCGCCAAACTGCCGACCTTTCTGATCGACAAGCTCAGTGTCTTAGCCATTGAGCCACCGTGTCCCTAGGGATTGGCAATCTCTGGTTTAATAAAAAGGACTAGGTGTAAAATGATAGCAGTTTTCCAATACCTGAGGGGTTGCTACAAAGAAGAAAGGGTCAATCTGTTCTTCAAGGCACCTGAAGGTAGGACAAGAAGCAACGGATGGAAACCAAACAAGGAGAGAATCAACCTTAGAACGAAGGTGAAATTTCCTGACAGAACAAAATAGTCAGTGGAACAACTTGTCTCCAGAAGTTGTGGATGCTCCAACACTGGAGAGTTTTAAGGACCGCCATTTGTCTACAATGGGGTTAAGTTCTCCTGTTCAAGTAGGGGTTGGACTAGAACAGGGGTCTCCAACCTTTGCAACTTTCAGCTCCCAGACAGCTCCCAGACTTCTCCAGCCAGCTTTGCTTAAAGTTGCAAAGATTGCAAAAGTTGCAAAGACTTAAAGTTGCAAAGGTTGGAGACCCCTGGACTAGAAGACCTCCAAGGCCCCTTCCAACTCTGTCATTCTACAAGCAGCAGTGCCCGGAACTTCATTCGTATGGGGAATGATGCGATGTGTAACCCTGCCTCTTTAAGCAAAAGCGGCCACATGAAGAAGGCTAGCTAAGCTACTTCAGGATTTGCACCATTGCCCTGGAGACCCACAGCCTCTTGTATTCTGCACCCTTTATTCCTCCTCCTCCTCCTCCCCCCCCCACGCCCTCCCCCCCCCCCAGCCGCACCTCTCTCTCTCTCTCTCTCTCTAATGATGCTGCGTTTGAAAAGAGGGCAGGTCACCCCAAGTGACTGTTTATGTTCAAGAGAAGGGTAGCAATTATTCCTGAAGTCCAAAACAGTCTGCTCTGCCTCTTTTAACGCCAATTTCCCAGGAATGCTTTGAACTAAAGCTATCGGATTTCACACCGGCCTCCAACTGGAGAAGAAATGGTTTGGGGTCTTTGTCATAGAAAATCCGGCCATTCGTTGTGCTGTTCCAGCCCGAGCTGAAAAGGAGGTGGCTTTATAACAAACCCCCCACCCCAAAAATACCCAGCGCCAGGTTACCTTGAAGTCTCCTCTCAACCTGTCAAGAAGAAAACATCGATGCATTTGAGGGAAAGTTTTGCTCTGAGTGACCTTTCTCTTGCAAAGGGTGCTTGGCCAAGATAAGGAGCCCATGCTTTGTCATGACACCAATGCTGGGGAAAAGCTCCCCACCTCCTTTATTTTTAGCAGTGGGGTGCGATGCTGCCATGTTTGGAAAGGACTTTTTTAAAAGATGAGTTTTCCAACATCTATTTTTCAGGGGGTTGTTATTAATAGGCTGGGCTTTTTTTTTTCCTTCATAAAATGCACCACCTTAAACGGCTTTGGCATCAGAGGTGGATTCCTACCGGTTTGGGCCGGTTCGGCAGAACCGGTAGTAACTTGGCAGCCTGAGTTGCTGGAACCGGCAGTGACCCAGGCCTGTCACGCCTCCTACCCCCCCGAACCGGTTCTCCTATCTTGTTTTTCAGTTCTGCGCAATTTTCAGTGCAAAAATGTATTCGTTTTTCAATTTTTAAGGTTTTGCATGCACAAGTTTTGGAGGCACCGAACCGACAGTCATGCCGGCATCAACCCATCCCTGCTTGGCATGGACCGAAAGGAGAAGCGGCCTACATACCCATGAAAACATAAAGGATAGAGAGAATGATTTGCACAGCACTCCCCAATCTTGACCGGTTTGCTTTGAAGCAAATTCTGCTGGGGATGTGGTTTGTCAGCACTGCCCAGAATTGGGTTTTCTTTGTGTGCGCGGGCGGGTGGGCGGTTGTGCGCATGGCACAGCTGGGAACCCCCTGAGGGCCCCCTCCAGCCCCTCCGTTCGCATTCACGGCTGTCCTGTACCCGTTTCGGTTCCACATTCTTTCGTTTCGCTTTGGGAATTATTCGGAGCCTCTGTTCTCAAGAGCCAGCTTGGCACCCGTGGGATGGGCTTCCCACAATGCACTGCAGAGGTGTGCAACAAACAAAGGACGACAGCCAAAAATCCACAGCTGGACTCCAAGCTGCACGCCCTAACCCAAGACACAGAGGAAGCCACCAAAATCTCAGCAGCTGCCCCCTAGTGGGGAAAACATCCCTTCCCCAGATAAAGGCTGCAGAGAGAGAGAGAGAGAAAAGGTAGCATTTCAAATGTACTTGCCTATTCCGTGCATGTGCCCAGCCTCAAAAATGTGCCTAAATAGGATGGGCTAGAGACGGGGTGGAAGGTGTGGGCCCACCCACGATATCCGCTACCGCAGGAGTCCCTAACCCCTGGGCCACAGACCAGTGCCGGTCCGTGGCTTGATAGAAACCGGGTCGCAGGGCCGGAGAGGAGGAGGAGGGAGCAGCCCCCTGGGCAGAGCGCACGCCAGGGGCAGGAGAGCACAGGCGCGGCCGCTCACGTCGTTGGGGGCCGAGAGGGGTGAGTGAGCCGACTCACCCACCCACCTTGCGCGTGCATGCGCTGCCTGTTTTCCCCTCCCCCCCATTCTCCCTCTACGCCGGCCGAGCCATGCCCACTGGTCCACGGAATTTTCTTTAAAATGAAACTGGTCCCTGGTGCCAAAAAGGTTGGGGACCCCTGCGCTACCGGTTCGATAAACCAGTCAGAACCGGCTGAATACCACCTCTGATTTGACTGCAGGGACTATGCAACAGTCACAAGTTTTTTGGTGCCATCATTATTTCAAATAGCTGGTAAACAAATGACCGTAGGTTATCGACTACCTGTGCCCCTGTGTTGGGGTGAAGGATGTGCATAACATAACCCATGTATTACAGGCATACTTCCAAAGATATGCCTCTGCAGCTTCACAAGGCCGACCCCCCACTCCAGATACCAAAAGCAAATCCTGATCAAAACTGCTTAGCTTAGCTCGGGTGTCCACAACCCACAGCTTCAGAGCCGCATGTGGCTCTTTCATCCTCCTGCTGTGGCTCCCTGTCAGCTGAACCCACCACTGGCGGGCCTCGCCTCTCACCCTCCCCTTCCAGCCACTCCTTGCCTGGCCTGAGATGAGACATAGAGACATAGAAAGAGACAGAGAGAGAGATGAGGGGGGGGGGGAGAAAGAGAGAGTGAGTGAGAGACAGAGAGAGAGAGAGAGATACCCGTTTCCCACAGAAAACACCTAGGTAGGCGTGGCTGTGTGTGTGTGTCATGTGACTGAGTGGGAGTGAGTGATGTTGAATTGGCCACACCCACCCAGGTTCTGTGGCTCCTGGTGTTTTCCTTTTTGTGGGAAACGTATCCAAATGGCTCTTTTGAGTGTTTTGCAGACCCCTGGCTTAGCTGGTGTTTCAGAGACGACCCCACCTTGCTTTCCACCAGGAAGTCTTTTGGCCACGCATGGAAAAAGATCCTTGGATTCAGGCTCTGCAGCTAAAGCACGTCTATCTGGGGTGGGGTGGGAGTCTTCTACCATTCCAAAATGGCAGGAAAACAAGATCCTTCTCCCCGCACACCCATAATGAACAAGCTTGCAAGCGGCGTCTTAGTGATGCTACTTGCTTCAACAGGCTGAATCTTTCAATTAAGATATCAAATGCTCGTGTGACTCTGGCAGCCTGACTTATCCATCATGGAATCAGCTCCTCTACCGACTCAGGGTAATTTTCTATCATTTATCCCTCTTTCGCCTCACACAGTCTTCCTGGGGTGGGTTATAATTCTTCCCATTAGGCACAATAAAATAAAATGGTTCTCTAAGCGACTGCCCTTCAATTGTGCTGGCCAGCTAGCGACATGTGGGGGGGGGGGGGGGGAAGGACACACGCAGGTTTCTCCGTCTCCTATTAAAAAAAAATAAGCATTTTGTTTCGGTTCTGCAACCAGGTTGTTTTATTTTTATATTCCTAATTCAGCAGAGACCGTTCATTGCATGGGATAGTTCAACTCGACCCCATTTCAAAGCAAGCTTAGCAGCAGCTACCAGAATAAACGGGCTATCTCCTAGTTCCTGCCAGTCGGTATTTTTTGGCTGATGGGATCTACAGCACGCCCAATCTGCTGGATCTAATCAGACCAATCTGCTGGATCTAATCACACCCAATCTGCTGGATCTAATCAGACCTTGCGCTTCAAGGTGTTGATTACCACCTTTAAAGCGCTCCATGGCACTGGACGTAGTTATCTACGGGATCGCATCCTACCCCATACATCCCTTCGGCGCCCGATTCGCTCCCACAGAGAGGGACTTCTCCGGGTGCCGTCCACTAGGCAATGCCAGCGGGCGACGCCCAGGGGAAGGGCCTTCTCTGTGGTGGGCCCAACCCTCTGGAACGACCTACCACCCCCCCCCCCGATCTTAGAACAACTACGGACCTCTGCTCCTTCTGCCAGAAATTAAAGACCTATTTTTTCCATCAGGCCAGTCTGGCCTAATCTATTTCACTTAGCCTATAGTCTGAAGCTGAAATTGTTTTAATTGGGTTTTAAACGGGGTAACAGTTTTAATGATTTTAAAATTTTAGCACAGGGGATAATTATTTAATTCGGGTTTAATTATTTATAATTGTTATATTTATGTTTTTTAACTTCCTGTGCACCGCCCCGAGTCCCTTTGGGGAAAGGGAGCGGTTTATAAATCCAAATAATAAATAAATTAAATAATTAAATAATTAAATAATTAAATAATTAAATAATTAAATAATTAAATAATTAAATAATTAAATAATTAAATAATTAAATAATTAAATAATTAAATAATTAAATAATTAAATAATTAAATAATTAAATAATCACATAATCAAATAAATAAATAAATAAATAAATAAATAAATAAATAAATAAATAAATAAATAAATAAATAAATAAATAAATAAATGATCAGCAGAAGAAAAAGGTGATCCCCCAGATTAGCCTGGTCCCAAGTCACATGCAGCTTTAAAGGTGACAAGCAACACCTTGGCCTGCACCTGGAAACACGCTGGAAGCCAATGCATCTCCTGGAATAGTGGTGTGTGTGTGTGCCTTTTCCCAAATCATGCAACTCCATCGGTCTGCACGCAACCTCTCCTCAAATGAAGAGCCCCTCCCTACCAAGTTAAAGGGCAGGGGTCCCCAAACTTGGCAACTTTAAGACTTGTGGACTTCAACTCCCAGAATTCCTCAGCCAGCTTTGCTCGGCCAACTTTAAGAGCTGGCTGGAGAATTCTGGGAGTTGAAGTCCACAAGTCTTAAAGTTGCCAAGTTTGAAGACCTCTGGGCCAGGGTCATGCTTTCCAACCAGACATTTCACTCACTGCAAATGTGTGCAGTGCCACAGAAGATCAAGCCTTCCCACGTCTGCTATGTCTGCATCACGACCGGGCAAACTTAAACCTTCAACAGAAGGTTCAAGAGGGGAGAGAGAAAAAATATCTCAGAAAGATCCACTTTCCCCTTGCTAAACCTTGCTCTGCTTTGCAGCCAGCCCAGCCAAAACAGGCCAGTGGGCAAGCCGCGTTTCAATGCTTGGCGGCTTAGAAGTACAAATTTATTTTCCACTGAAGAACAAAGACAGGCCTTGCCTTGATATATAACTGGATATGCCCTATTGCACATGCCATGTTTATTACCTGGAGTGAAATAGAGAAGAAGCAGAATATAAATTTAACATAATAAACCAATATGCAGAACCCACTAGGTAGAATTATGCAAATAATTCCGTGAATGAAGGCGAATATCAGAGATGGGGTCCAGCACGAGTCCGAAAGCTTGGAAGACTAAACCTTGCGTCCCGGTGACCGACCCAGATAAGATCCTGCAAATAATTGAGTCTTTAATATCTGAATGCTAAATTAACACACCCTGTAGGATAGCACTAGCACTTAAGACTTACATACCTTTTCATAGTGCTTTTACTATGAGGTTTTATAGGGTCAGCCTATTGCCCCCAACATCTGGGTCCTCGTTTTATCCACCTCGGAAGGATGGAAAGCCTGGTGAGATTCGAACTGCCCAATTGCAGGCAGCCAGCAGCCAGCAGAAGTAGCTTGCAGTTCTGTGTTCTAACCACTGTGCCACCGTGGCTGTTAGATCTTTTCTTGTAACCCTTCCAATCAAGAGAGGTCACCTTCACCTCAGCCCAAGTAATATCAAGAAAACGAAGACTCAAACCTTGGCAAGGTTAAGATGCATGGACTTCAACTCCCAGTATGCCTTTAGTGCTTGGGTGCCATGCTGGTTGAGGCATTCTGGGAGTGGAAGTCCATATAGCTTAACGATGCCAAGGCTGAGAAATGTCGCTCTAGAATTTAGCCTGCTAACTCATCTAGATCATGCCACAGAAGTGATATCAAACAAAATGAACATCAGTTCCAGTTTGCTACACATACCAAGTCCAAAACGCTGAGGCAGACCTCACTCATTTCCCTCTCAGCTGAGCTCAGCAAGGAGAATCTTAGGAGCAAAGGAAATGTTTGTATTCTCCCAAGTAAGTAATTTTAATGATGGATGACTAATTTCTATATGAAGGCTCCCTTCCACCCCTACCAAAAATTGGAGGTCGGTCCTTTTGTTTGTTTGTTTTCTGCAAAAATTTGTACATGTCTACATAAAATTTGTACATAACCCTCACATTTCTTAAGGATTTTGCATATTTATTTGTTAGATTTACACCATCCAGGAGTTCAAGACAATGTGTGGTATAGCATCTGCATGAAGCCCCATGCAATGAAATCCGAACAGTTGCTGCAAGTGGGAGGTGAAAAGCCACCAAGCCACCATTCTTTTTGCAAGACCCAACGGCACAATGCCTGGTGAGACAAAAATGTGCATAATGTACAGGGGGAGATAAGACTGCCAACGAGCCCCATCAAGCTGCAGCATTTAAAACACACCCTCCAAGAAAACACAATTTAATGGAAACTAGCTTTGGTACAGTTTGAAGTATACTGTATTCTACACCTAAAATGGAAAGCTATCATCTCAGCTTGTAAAGATCGATTGTTGGTTTCGTGTGTGTGTGTGTGTAGAAATACCACTCACACAACATCACAAAATCTCCAGAACCACAAAGCCTACAAACTTGAAATTTGCATGTATGTTCCTCTTGGCTTCTAGGTGCTCACTAAGAAAGGATTTTTCGGAATGACCATAGGATCATTAGTATTTCTTATATTATTATTATTAACATGTTCTAATGCTAAGGAGTTAAACGTTCTACTCCCCCTCCCCACCTGAAAAGAACTCTGTTCCAACTGCCACTTGGGTGTGGACGTGGCCAGAGCGTAGATTCATCCAGCCTGCTGGTTGAGTTAGACTGAGGGAGAAAAGAGGATAAGATAGGAGAGGCCTCTGTGGGGCCAGCCTGAGGGAGAGAAGGGGAAACGATAGGAGAGGCCTCTGTGGGGCCAGCCTGAGGGAGAGAAGGGGGGAGGAGAGGATCAATGCGGTTAGCCTGAGGGAGAGAAGGGGAAAAGATAGGAGAGGCCTCTGTGGGGCCTTGAGGACCCCCGTGTGCCATTACTTCTTTGTGCTTTTATCCCTGCTTTTACCTGCTCCCTTGGCCCATTCCCCTTTAATCACCTCTTTCTCCTCTTTAATTCTTCCCTTCTTTAATCATGCTTTCTTTTCGGTTCCCATTTATTTTTAGCCCATGACCCAGACCACACATTCCTCCTTCCTTCAGACATCTCTCTTAAGCTCCAGGGGCATTAAGGGCTACTCGCTATCGAGTTTAGGCCTGCAAAACCCCACATTCCACACACCCCAAACACCCGAGGGACAAAGTCACAAGTTTGGAATCTCCAAAGGGCAGTCGGAATTCCTTGCCCATTCAGTTGCTCCATGAGTGGGGAGCATCGGCTCAGTGGCAGATCAGAGGATGTGCATGCAAAAAAAAAAAAAAAAAAAGGCTAGTTCCCATACTTAGCATATCCAGACAGGGCTGGGGGGGGGGGGGGAACCCCTCCCTGTTCATGTACGGTAAATTGGTATTTTTCAAACTTGGCCAAACTTTAGGAAGTGTGAACTTCAGCTCCCCAAATTCTCCCAGCCAGCAGGATGAAGTCCACGTGTCTTAAAAGTTGCCATGTTTGAAAAACACTGGTGTAGCTGATAGGGAGAAAGATCAGGGGGTCTCCAAAGCACCTGAAAGCAGCAATGGAGGGAAACTAATCAAGGAGAGAAGCAACTTAGAACTAAGGAGAAGTTTCCTGACAGTTAGAATAATTGATCGGTGGAATGAATTGCCTTCAGAAGTTGTGAATGCTCCAACACTGGAGGTTTTGAAGAAGAGGTTAGACAACCATTTGTCTGGGTTTCCTGCCTGAACAGGGGGGTTGGACTAGAAGACCTCCAAGGTCCCTTTCAATTCTGTTATACTGTTACTGTCTCCAAATCTGGGCAACTTTAAGACTTGGGGCTTTAACTCCCAAGAATTCTGGGAGTTGAAGTCCTTCAAGTCTTAAAAGTTGCTCAGGTTGGGGGCCTCCTAGTTGGATGGTCCAAGAACTTGGCTCAGCCTATATATCAGCCTCCTTGCATGCTTTTTGCAGATAAGTCATGCAAATACCTTGCTCTGGTTTTTTTATTTTTAAAAGCAATGGCTCCCACTATCAGATTTACAGAGGAACAAGATCAAAGTGTGGAAGTGGGGAGGGAAGGACTAGCAAATGGAGCTTTGGGTGGGTGGGAACCAGGGACTGGTTCTCTGCTTCCAGAACAAAGAGGTTGAGACATAATAACCCTGCCTTCAAATGCAGTTCTGGCCGGCCTGATCTTCCCCAGCTGGAGTTCCTGCTTGGACAACTGCGGTACTGTTGTTTTTGCTGATAGTCAGAGCCAAAGGCAGCGTTGGAGGCTGGTGAACTTTCTGGCAGGGAGGCTGAAACTAGCTCAGCCATTTCATCCTTGGCTAAATTGCTTTCTCCTTGCACTCCCTTCTCCCTGGTCAACAGCAGCAGTGAGAACATTCATTCGCTTCTCTTCTGCAATCGCAGGGCAGGGCGAGATTATCACTCATTTCCTAGCCGGGGCCGACCAAGCTCCCAGGAAAAGCAAATAGGGCTTTGCATTTGTAAAGCTGGTTGGAAAAAAAAACGCCCCAACTCCCTTGATTAATTTTAAATTTATACGTTTGGCTAAGAGAGGGACTTGCAACTCAAAAGAAAATCCAAGCCCATTCAGTTGTTTTGGGGGGGGGGGGAGAGAAACGGGCTCCAGTCCTCTTGAAAGCTGTAATCACCCTTTAAAAATAATAATAATTAAAAAAAAAACACAGGTTAAGGGAAAGTCTATTTCAGAGCTCATCCATCCCAGGCCGAGAACGAGAAGGCTAAAAGAATAAAGCTAGACGTTATGATGGCTTTCTAGATGCAAAGTGAGCCATGGATCGAGGCTCCCTTTCTCAGCCCAAATAATCCAGGCCTTTTGAATGAGAAGCATTCACATTTCAAATACTCCCAGCGAGGCAGCGCAGACTCCAGAGGGCTGCACCGCATGCTTTCCCCCAAACAGCCGCTGCATTAGTTCTCACAGCAACAACATTTGTTATAACAGAAAGCCATTCTGCGCAGGAAACCTGGAGGTTGGGATCACTATGGAGAGCAGCTATTTATCCCAGCCTG
This sequence comes from Rhabdophis nuchalis, assembly GCA_039707465.1. NCBI lineage: Eukaryota > Metazoa > Chordata > Lepidosauria > Squamata > Natricidae > Rhabdophis > Rhabdophis nuchalis. The sequence goes on along the minus strand of CM077654.1, from coordinate 16,224,702 downwards.
CTTCGTCCACCACATCCACCCTGATCGCAGGGCAGGCTAACATGGCTTCTTCGGGCTTAACGCGTTCGCAAACCCACCTACTGCCCACCGTTTGCAACCCACGGTATGCTTAGCGCGCTTAACATGTCATGCAAAACTCGGCTAATTGCGAATAAGCAGACTATGGTTTCTCAACAAGCCACGGGAAGCCACTTGCATACATCAAGGGGACACACACACGCACACACGCACACACACGGTGTGCATGTGATTTCCTGCCCAGACTGAAAGGAAGTCTTCTCCATACCATCACCCTCCCCATTTCGTGATCAGGAAGAGTGGGCAGCATTTCTGTTCTTTTCCCCCTTACGATGCTTAGGATATTGTCGCTCTTTCCCCAACGTAGACAAAAGTTGCTGTCACCTCCCTGGCTCGCCACCCTTCCAGGGGATCTCCCAGACCAAAAAGAGATCAGAAACTGTGTGGAAATTTTGAGGAGGGCACTTCCTGCACAAGGAACCGATGCCGTACTCCCCCATGCGTGAAAGAGGAAAGAAGGAAGGGGAACCTTGCACAATGGTGTTGAATCCCGCACTGAATCTGAATCCTTGCAGAGGGTCTCCCTCCCCCTCCGAGATCTTTAAGGTGCTGCAAATATTCCCCCCCCTCCCCCTGAATTTGTTCAAGGACACACTTCATTGTGTGTGCGCCTGGTCCTATCTCTTCCCAGCCTGACATCCAGGGCTGAAGAAAGAGAGAATTCTAACCCAGGAACAAGTCAAGAGTGAAGGATGGAATTGGATCGGCTGATAGATGCCCCAGTCAACTTCTCTCAGCCTAACTGAGCTACCTCAATTTTGTTTCGACGACACCCAGCGATCAATTATCCTGGCCAGAAAGCCTCCGTAAACACCCAGCAACCTCTCTGCTTCTGGAAGTTAAGCTCCGTCCTTTTTTAAACGCCAGTTTTCCCCATCTTCCTCAAGCAGCCCCTTCTAAAATTTCCCAGTATCCAGGGGTGAATTCAGCAGGTCTTGGCCGGTTCTGGAGAACTAGTAGCAGAAATTTTGAGTAATTCGGAGAACATAAGAACATAAGAATAGCCTTGCTGGAACAGGCCACAGCCCATCTGGTCCAGCATTCTGTCTCACACAGTGGCTCACCAGAGACAGAACAAGCAAATATCACCTCTGGCTGGCCCCGCCCCCATCTATTCTCTGCCTCCTGAGTCCCAGCTGATCGAGAGGAAATGGGGATTTTGCAGTAACCTTCCCCTGGAGTGGGGAGGGAACGGAGATTTTGCAATATCCTTCCCCTGCCACACCCACCAAGCCACGCCCACAGAACCGGTAGTAAAGAAATTTGAATTTCACCACTGCTAGTATCATCTCTCTCACTACCAGCTCCCATTCCCAATCCTCTTTTCCCGAGGATACACATATATCACACATATATACACAACACACACACACACACACACACACACACACACCTTTTTCTATCTTCTACCTAAGGCATCAAATTGTCCAAATTGCCTACTGCCATTAACTGGCTCATAAACTAAGGCTCCATTTCTGGGGTAGCTTAGGTCCTGTGGGAAGGGTGACTGAAGTAGATACCAACTGAGTTCCCTCTATGTCAAGGGTGTCAAACTCAAGGCCCGGGGGCCACACTGGAGCTCTGTTTTCCCTGGCAGAGGGCTGCAAGAGGCCGTCGCAGCCAAAAACAGAGCTTGGGAGCTCGTTTTCACTGTCAAAGTGCTTGGGCTGCCACGGGCACCCCTGACAAGAGTGATGTCAAGCTGGCCACGCCCAGTGATTGGCCCAAGGTTATCCAGATGGCTTTCATGCTTAAAGCAAGATTAGAACTCATGGTCTCCTGGTTTTCTAGGCCATCACCTAAACTAGTCTAGGCCAGTGATGGCGAACCTATGGCACGCGTGCCACAGATGGCACACGGAGCCATTTGACAGGGCACGCGAGGTGCATGCTGGCCAGCTCATTCAGCCATTTTTAAAGCCATTTCCCCCCCTCCCCAGGCCTTATAGGAGCCCTCGGGAGGTTTCAGGAGCTTCCCTGAAGCCTCCAGAGGACTAAAAAAGGACCTATGAGCAAAACGGAAGTCACTTCCTATAAAGCCTCTGGAGCCTGGGGAGGGCGAAAAAAGCATGTAAAAAAATGGGGGGAGCACCTATCATGCATGCATGCACACTGGGGAGGGCACGCATTGCATTATGGGTGTGGCACGCCGGCACACACACACACCCTGCGCTCCCCCCCCTTATGGCACGCGAGCCTAAAAAGGTTCGCCATCATTGGTCTAGGCCAAACAGTCTAATGGGAGCACAGCCTATGCCTTTTCTTAACCTAGGTTTAGGGGTTAGCACAGGGGTGTCCAAACTTGGGAACCTTAAGACGTGTGGACTTCAACTCCCAGAATTCCCCAGCCAGCCATGCTGGCTGGGGAATTCTGGGAGTTGAAGTCCACACGTCTTAAGGTTCCCAGGTTTGGACACCCCTGGGTTAGCACTTCGTCTGAACTTCTCTTTCCTGCCCCAGAGGCACTAAAATAAAATCAGAAGCTGCTGAAGGAATAAAGGGGGAAACCATTTCCTTTCCCATTACTTTCCTGAATACCTTGCTGACATGGCATGCGCGAACCATGGGCAAGCTGTTGCAAAGCAGTTTCTTTACAGAAAATGGGGGCCGGGGGGGTGGGGGTGGAGGATCGTTCAGAGGTTAATAGGAAACCAGCCCAGCATGGCAAAGCCGAGAGGATGTGGTTAAAAGAGAAGAGAAGAAAAGTGCACTGTGTTTTTCAATTTAAAAAAAAAAAAGAAGCTGGAAAAACTTCGCCACCCCCCCCCCTCCCAATTCACATTTTAATTATACCTGGGGAATAACTGTAAAAGAAAAAGTCTGCCTCTCCAGACATGTGTGTGAACTTCATTACACGTTGCTTAGGTTGCAGCAGTAAACATGGAAATACCAGTGTGTCACACCAAAACGTACACGCCGTCAGCCCCTCAACAGGAGCTGGATGTCTTTAACTGCGGTGGCACCGTTTATTCCCCCAGATCAAGTGGTATGCAGGATGTCAGGGGGCGGGGGGGCCTGTCACTCCCTCCTCCAAGGTGCCATCTCCCCAGGTGACCCCCATAAAATACCCCCCCCCCATTCTGAAACGGGGTGCTTCAGAACAGCTGGCGAGTACCAGAGTCAGGATTTCTGGGTTATCGTCAGGAGGAAGCAAACCGTAGCTTCTCGCGACTAGCCAAAGTCAATAGCTTTGTTTGCTACACGCTGCAAGCATCTCGCCAGATTGCTTGCCTTCCCTCCTCATTCCCTCCCTCCCTCCCTCCCCGGGGGGATGATCGGATAAGGCTTCATGGATCACGGGGGAGGTCAAGCTTATACTGCTTGCGTAAGGACTCCAAGCTAGGCCCTCACTTGACCCCTCCTTCCAGCCCGGCTGGCAGTTTCCCAAGACTTATAAGATCCGAAGAGAAGGAGAAGGAGAAGGAGAAGGAGAGCACCACAATTTTAAAAAAGGAGGGAAAATTGGATAAAAAGGAAGAACGAACAGCCTTATCGTCCTAAAGTTGTTTGCAACCCCATAAAGCACCGGGTGCAGCCGCAGAGTCTCCTGCCCCCTCTCTTGAGAGTTGTTTCTTAACTACAGTAATCAAACTGACTGTTGTTTGTTCCAGCTTCAAGCATTTGCCCCCCCCCCTCCCTCCCTCCCTCCCTGGCCCTTTTGGACTGTGGTTTTCAGTGCATCACTCAAAGACCAAACACAGCACTCAGCCACCGAAAGATCGTCCTTGACTTAAACTGACCTCCAGGACAGTGGAGTTTTTAAGTGCTCAGAGTCATCACAGCATAAAATAACCCACAGCGTAACAGAAAACACTGGGCTCTCCCCTGCCCCCGCTTCCCAATTTTTTTTCCTTTATGGCAAGAGAAAGAGGCACCGTGTCTTGTATTCAAAAATGTCAGGTCTTGCCTCAAAAAACAGCTTAATTAGCAAGCAACTTGGAGGTTGGACAAAGCTGTACATGGAATAAAGAGCTGTTTCTTTAAGGATCTCGGCATTCTGATCCCTCAAGCACTCTACCTTGTCCACTTTAACATGGGTGGACTTCAACGCCCAGAATTCCCCAGCCAGGAGCCTGAGTGGGCTTCAACTGCCAGAATTCCCCAGCCAGAAGCCTGGGTGGACTTCAACTCCCAGAATTCCCCAGCCAGGAGCCTGAGTGGGCTTCAACTCCCAGAATTCCACAGCCAGGAGCCTGGGTGGATTTCAACTCCCAGAATTCCCCAGCCAGAAGCCTGAGTGGGCTTCAACTCCCAGAATTCCCCAGCCAGAAGACCTGGCTGAGGAATTCTGGCAGTTGGAAGTCCACCCATCTTAAAGTCAGCAAGGTTGAAAAACACTGCTCTAAGCATCAGCAAAAGACTCTCCATGCACCATCTCTCCAGGCCGGATTGAAACACCGGGGGGGGCGGGGGGGGGCAATAGGGGGGTGTAATACCAGAGCCCAAGAGACTTCCGCTCCATCCCTTCCTTCCTCAACCAGCCACACCAGGCTTCCTCCAGCCCATCACTCCAGCAATCATGAGCATCTGAGAATAGCTCGGGAGAAGGTTTACCCAGCAGTTAATTAAAGCAAGCATCAAATTAAATACAGCAAAATTAAAACAGCGCCGGAAATTAATTTTCAGCATTTTAAAAAAAACCTCTACCTTGTAAAGCTAGATATTCTCTAAACGGGGGGGGAAAGGAATGCGCTATGCTGGCCAAGATAAGGCATCACGCTTGGTATCACCTTGCCAGCTGTGACAACCAGTTCCAGATCCAGATGCAGGTTCTGTCACCTCACCTACCTCTTCACCCAAACCCGGGGAGTCTAGTTATTCCCCCATCCCGGAGACACAGATGATTGTTCCTTGCCCATCACAAACCCTCACCTATGTTGCTCTCTATCCAGCTCCTTTGATCCACGTGGGTGGCCCAAAGCCCCTCATCCTTCTCTTCTCCTCCAGCCCCGCAGCCCATCAATCACCAGATTCGTGGAGTGCTCAAGAAGCTGTTTTCACTCCCGTGGCACCACATGCAGAAAGAGAAGCGGGAGCCAACAGCATTGATAAGTATTTTTTTTCCTTAAATAAAAAATACCTCCTAGTGGAGATTTTGCAAAGCTGCATGTGGCTTTTCTGGAAATAAACAAAAGGATTTTTTTTTTTTTTTGGGGTGAAAAGCAAACTTATCCAGAACTTACAAGGTGACGCTAGCTTTGTATTTCTTTTTAAAGGAGGGGAGGAGAAACAGGTAAATAAAGATTTGCAAATAAATAGATTTATGTAATAAACAAAGATGATTTCTAAATGCACATCTATTTAGAACATCCAATGGAAGTCAAGTTTTGTATTTTTCAAAGGTTGGAAGGGGGAGCGATAGGAACATGTAAATAAAGATTTGTTTCTTGTTTATTTATATTTTGTATATCTAGACTGCCCACCTCCCTCAAAGAGGGACTCTTTAGTTTACCACTAGTGGTGGAATTATGAGTTGGTGCAAAGTCCAGTAGTATTGCTTGTTCTTTTCTTAGTGTGAAAGCATGAATCAAAGGTACATTTAAATATGCATCATACTACGTAGTATACTACAAATAACTAGAACCATGAAATGATAACTGTCCCATACCTAATTTTTTTACCAATGTAAAATTTATAAACAAAAGTGCCCATCATGGTGGATGAAAGCTAACTTGTAAATTGTGTGATCAACCAAAGTTGGAGAGGAAAGGAAAGGAAAGGAAAGACCATTTGGGAGAACATTGAAAGCTCTCTGGTTTGTAGTGTTGAGCAGATGACTGAAGCCAACTTAGACGTTATGATTAATTCACAGAGAATTGTGAAGACAGTTGTGATAGCTATTCTGGCTGGACATTTGGGAAGTAGCCATCTCAGCAGCCCTGGATGGCCCTGAGGTGGCAAAGGCTGGTGTAAGGGACCACATTTCATGGTCATCAGCAAGCATATAAATAAGACGGAGAGCAAGAAGGCAAATTGTAAAGCTGTTGCTCTTAATTACTAGCAAGGCTAGTATTTCCCTTAAGCTGGGTCAGCATCCCCAGCCAGCTCTGCTTCGGCCAAAGATCCAGGTGAGAGTAAAATATATAGATCCTGCCTCATACATCCTCACGGCCGATTCGCTCCCACAGAGAGGGACTTCTCCGGGTGCCGTCCGCTAGACTCTGTCAGCGGGCGACGCCCAGGGGAAGGGCTCTCTCTGTGGCGGGCCCAGCCCTCTGGAACGACCTTCCCCCCGACATTAGAACGACCACGGACCTCCGCTCCTTCCGTCTAAAACTAAAAACACATCTTTTCTGCTTGGCCGGCCTAGGGTAGTCTCTCTCTATGGGGTTTTAGTTGTTTTAACTGGGAATTTTAGTATTTCAATGGGGTATTTTAGCACAGGTATATGTTTAATTTATTTTTTAATGTGTTTGTATATTTATTGTTTTAGTTTTCCCTGTGCACTGCTCCGAGTCCCTATGGGGAGAGGAGCGGTCAACAAATTAAAATTATTATTATTATTATATAGCATCTTGTGTTGACCAACGTCACATACGGATACGTTCTAATTTATGTACATATCCAGAAGAAGCAGCATGGTGGCTTCTGGGAGACACATTGTTGTATGCCGCCCAGAGTCCCTTTAGGTGAAATGGGATGGTGGTGGTATGTACATTTGATTAATAAATAATAAATAAGCAGGAAAAAGTTATTTCCTCCCCCCTTTTTTAAACACCGTAAACATAATAATAATAAAGGATTGCCAGCTTTTTTTAACCCAACCCATGGGCAGCAAGGAAAAGCTTTGGAGATGCCAACTAAAACCTCCCCCTGTTTGGGGACATAATTATTCAGCAAAAGATGTGTGCATGCTTTTTAATATAGGGTGGGAGTGTGGGGAAGAGACCCAGTTGTCTTAAGATGAAAGAATGGTTCTTTCCTGCAGAAATGTGCTGTGAAGAAAGCTTTTGACAGGTTACCCCCTTGTGATGTTTCCACTCCTGCAGCTGTGTGAATGTTGCTTTCGTCCTCAGAGAGAAGGAAAACAGACTTTTGTGTTCCCCTTCTTATTCTCAGTGGCATGCACAGATCAGCAACAGAGTGTCTGCTTTGCACACTGAAGGGTACCAGATTCAATTCCAGGCGTTGAGATGGCTGCCAGCCTGCGTTAGTAATACTGAACTGAATGTGTTAAAAGTTGCACCTTGCTCCAAACATTGTACATCTTTAAGATAGGGCTAGAAAAGTGGGATGAGCCTACAAACTAGTTGTGGCTGCTGGTAACAGTATAACAGAGTTGGAAGGGACCTTGGAGGTCTTCTAATCCAACCCCCTGCTTAGGCAGGAAACCCTATACCACTTCAGAGTGACAAATGGCTATCCAGCATCTTTTTAAAAACTTCCAGTGTTGGGGCATTCACAACTTCTGGCAGCAAGTTGTTCCACTGATTAATTGTTCCAACTGTCAGAAAATTTCCTCTTAGTTCTAAGTTCCTTCTCTCCTTGATTACTTTTCATCCATTGCTTCTTGCCCTGATATCAGGTGCTTTGGAGAATAGGTTGATGGGTTCTGGATTTTTGATACATTTGATAAGGTACTCCATTTGTGGTATCTTGGCTGAAAAATGTCTGCTCTATGATGCACTATTTCACCCACTGAAAGATTAGAAAGGGACAAACACCAGAGATTTAGTACCATGTTTCCCCGAAAATAAGACAGGGTCATATTTTCTTTTGACCCCTGAAATAAGCACTTGGCCTTATTTTTGGGGAGGTTTTATTATCTTTGAGGTGCAGGAGGCGGCAAGCGTGGTCACCTCATGGCTGCTGCTGTGTTACAATATTTTCAGGGAGGGCTTATTTTTGGGGGAGGGCTTATTTTAGCGCATGTGCTCAAAAGCCCAATTGGGCTTATTATTTGGAGAGGTCTAATTTTCTGGGAAATAGGATAGTATATGGATGGGATGGTGCTGGAAAATCCTGGTTCAGTCTTGTGGGAATCTAATCATCTCAGCTTGTCAAGGCAATCTAGTTTACTTAGAGATTGCTTGTCATACTAAAGATAGTTAATTTCTCCCCATACACACACACACAATTTGGGGTTTAGAATATTGTGCGAACCCAACCCACCAATTCTGCTCTCTTCTACTGCTAACCTTAATTTGTGCTTTTGTCAAAACCTTTTAAACCGTGATAGAGTTATATCTTAAGACATTACAATTGCATCTCCTTTAGAAAGCTTGGCTTTCTAAACTTTAGAATTGCAGTTCCAACCCAATACATATACACACAAACACTCCCTAGATTGCACAAGGTTGTAGAGGCAAAACTTTCTGGATTTCATGGCAAAATAGTCCTGTGTGTGTGTTAAAATTTGATAAATAAATAAAATGGCCAGCTGCATTAGCTCTTTCTAGAGACCCACAGCAGGCAAGGGTATATTCTCCAGTGTATTTCTGGTCAAAAGAAAAGTTGAGCCCCAGGCTTGGGTACTTCATGATTCTGAAAATAACCTGACACTGAGCACCTTCCTCCTTCTACCCCACACAATCTGCACACACCACATAAGACACTCTGAAAGATGTGTACCTACGCAAGGGAAACTTCAGGCTCCTTAGATCACGACCGCAAACATGAAAACAAAGGGAAGAAAAATCTGGGTGTGCCAAAATCCGATAGACGTAGTTATCTCTCTGCACAATGGGCTTAACCAAGTTCAATTACCATCACAGCAGCTCTGTTCATACTATATGGGTGACCTTGGCTAATACTTTATGGCTTGGGAGGCTGTGGGAGCCAAGGTCACTTGCTTAGTTTATGGTTCAGTGTAGTGTGCAAATCCAGAAAACGGTTGGCTTCAGCAACTAGACTGCATTGCATGAATAAATTGGTAGGGTCAATAAAGAAGCCCAAAAGGTAGTTAACAAACCCACATGATACACACCCAAACTCTTACACTTTGTTAGATGATATGTTTCTCTACAATACTGACTTGTTTCTATTCAATTCCTATTTCCCTCACCCAATTGGCTCCTATCCATTGGAAAGATTCTACCTTCTAAATGCCAAAACCTGGAAACATTTATTTCATCTTTAGTTTTAATGAATGCAGTGGTGGCCATTTTTATTATTATTATCAGAGACAAAACATTATGGGCACCCATTGGACGTTGCTCATTAATTTACCGGTGAGGAATGGCAAACCATCCCATCATCCTATTCATTAACATAAAAGTCCCCCTCGCACATATGTGCTAGTCGTTCCCAACTCTAGGGGGTGGTGCTCATCTCCGTTTCAAAGCTGAAGAGCCAGCGCTGTCCAAAGATGTCTCCATGGTCATGTGGCCGGCATGACTAAATGCTGAAGGTGCACGGAACGCTGTTAGTTTCCCACCAAAGTGATCCCCATTTTTCTACTTGCATTTTTTACGTGCTTTCAAACTGCTAGGTTGGCAGAAGCTGGGACAAGTAACGGGAGCTCACTCTGTTACGCAGTGCTAGAGAATCAAACTGCCGACCTTTCTGATCGACAAGCTCAGAGTCTTAGCCACTGAGCCGCCGTGTCCCATATTCATTATGGTTCCATATTCATTATAAGTATTCATTATGGTTTGTCATATAGTCAGGCAGATGTTTAGACTGGATTTGGTGCTTTTTGTCTATTGAATCCTTCCCAAGTATCTGTGATAGACAGATGTTGTTTTTTGATGGTATTAAAGGTATCAGCACAGGATGTAAGCTTTTCCAGGTAAATCTGCCTTTTTTGAAACAGGCCGGTTGTGGTTTTTGTCAATGCTGATGATGTTCAAATGGTGCTCCAGATGTTATTATTATTGACATCTAGAGAGGGTTGATTTAAAAGTCCATCTCTGCAAAAGGCAATAGTTTGTTGTTTTTTTACAACAGTCGATAGACCTCGGTTTGTGTATGCATGTATGCTAAACACTGTTCAGATTTTGTGCCAGAACTCTCTATCCTCATCGTTACTTGTTAAACTACTTTAAAACTCCTGTAGCAAGACAAGATTCCATAACTGTCAATGGGACGGGAAAAATGCAGACTTATTCATGTGTCCAATTTTGCCATGAGGAAATGGCCCTTAGAAAAGCAGGAGAGATTCTTAAAAATGGACAGGTTGGAATACAGAATAGCAGGTTTGGAAGGGACCTTGGGGGTCTTCTAGTCCAACCCCCTGCCCAAGGAGGAAACCCTGTACCATTTCAGACAAATGTCCTCCAATCTCTTCTTAAAATCCTCCAGTGATAAGAGCACCCATAACTTCTGAAGGCAAGCCATTCCACTGATCAATTGTTCTCACTGGCAGGAAATTTCTCTCTAGTTCTAGGATGGATCGTTCTTTGAAAAGTTTCCATCTGTTACTTCTTTTGTCATTCCAGTTGGGAAAGAATCCAGTTACTATTCTTAAGACCCAGCCAGGCCAGACCTTCTGTTCAAAGCAGAAAGTACCTTGCCTGCTACTTTTGCCAAACAGGTTCAGAGAGCATGAAGGGCACCCAACCTGATGCTCAAGAGATCTGCCAATACATGAACAGTAAAGCATGGGCATATAGAACTGGAGGTAGAGTTTCCTCAGCCATGATAAAACACCCACAAACAAAGGCAGACCAAATGGATGTGCTAAAGCCAATTGGGGAAACGGAGCCACGGAGCCATGTAGCAATGTGTATGCAAGTACAGGTTCCCCTCGCACATATGTGCTAGTTGTTCCCAACTCTAGAGGGCGGTGCTCATCTCTGATTTAAAGCCGAAGAGCCAGTGCTGTCCAAAGACGCCTCCGTGGCCACGTGGCTGGCATGACTAAACACCAAAGGTGCATGGAGAGCTGTTACCTTCCCACCAAAGGTGACTCCTATTTTTTCTACTTGCCTTTTTACGTGCGTTCAAACTGCTAGGTAGGCAGAAGCTGGGACAAGTAACAGGGGCTCGCTCCATTATGTGGTGCTGGGGATTCGAACCGCCAAACTGCCGAACCTTCCTGATCGACAAGCTGAACGTCTTAACCACTGAGCCACTGGGTCTCCTTACCCATGCAAGTGGTAGAAAAAATCTGGAGCTTCTTTTAACTATAGCAAGATCTCTAAGAAGGAGTCCTATGAAGCTCCAAGCAATCTTTTATATATATCTATATCTATATAATGTTGCACCATTTTCCCTATGGATGCTTGTTGTGAGGCCAGATGCAAGAGAAAATACCCCAGACCTATCTGAGTCAGCTCTTCAAAATGTAACACATTCTTGATTTTCCAGGTGGTGCTGGTGGTGGTGCAAAGGAGAGGACTAGGGGAGACGAGGCGATTTATACAATTATGCATGGTGCAGAGAAATGTTTCCTTCCTGTCTCATGATACTGGAACTCGGGGTCACCTAGTGTGGTTAATTGGTAGCAGATGCAGGACGGAGGGAAAGGAGTAGGGTTTTTTTCCCCCCCACATCACGTGTAACTTAAAGAGAACTATCGCCACATACAGAGATGGCTCCTTGTTCACAGAGCTTGAGGAGGGGGGCACGATAAAAAATCACGCAAGGATACCCCTATCAGTGGCTTTTAATTTGTATTGTTCAGTGAAAAAAAACCAAGGAGGAAGATCTTTAGTCTTCTTGACCTGCCTGTTGAGTTTCTTGGAGGCATCTGACCAGGCTTCAAAAAAAAGAAGAAGCCTGGTCTATAGGAAGATATAGTGGCTAAGATGTTGAGCTTGTTGACCAGAAAGGTCGGCAGTTCAGCGGTTCGAATCCCTAGCACCACGTAATCGAGTGAGCTCCCATGACTTGTGCCAGCTTCTGTCAACCTAGCAGTTTGAAAGCATGTAAAAATGCAAGTAGAAAAATAGGGACCACTTTGGTGGGAAGGAAACAGCGTTCCGTGCACCTTTGGAATTTTGTCATGCTGGCCACATGACCACAGAGACGTCTTCGGACAACGCTAGCTCTTCAGCTTTGAAATGGAGATAAGCACTGCCCCCTAGAGTTGGGAATGACTTGCACATACATGCAAGGGGAACCTTTACCTTTATATGAAGATGTCTTCAGATCCAGCAGAAGATCATCTTAATTTTTCAGGAGGCAAATTTCTGATAAGTGGAAAGACAAACTTGCAATTCTCACCAGAAGGTTGAGTGTTGCACACCGGGCTCACCTCAAATGAACACATTTTACTCACATTTTACCCACCTAACTGAATAGGTTGGCAAGACATTCCAAACCATCAACTAACTCCACGAGCTCACTCCATATTTCCATCCCGTATTAAAAAAAAATAAAAGCGGGTATCTGCTTTTGGGGTTCAGCATGCAGTAACAACACAGCTTGGATGATTCACACAACACCTCAGGTCCTTTTGTGAACCCCCCTCCCTCCCAATGCAGAAGGCAAGCCCAGCAAAGGTTGACATTCTTAGCCAATTCCCATCCCCAACACCAGGCTGAATTTTCCACATCTCCTTTGAACTGAGACACCAACCGAAGCAAACTTTTGATTTTTTCCCCTTCTTCTTTAATTTCCACCCACCCACACGAACCGCTTTCTGGGCAGAGAGATGTAGAAGAAAGGCTGAGAGAGAGAGGAGACGGGGGTGCGGGTGGGGGAGACTTTCTCAAGGCCAGCCAACAAATCCACAGTTGTTGCAGCTTTTTCCAAGGCCGCCTTCGACTCCTAACCACGGAGAAAACTACCCAACTTCTTGCAGCTTTCTGAGAAAGGAGCCACTGACACGCAGAAGGATTGCAACGGATAGAGGAGAATGTTTTGTAGCTCAGGGTTGACACGAATGGGTCCTTGGGCACCCTCTGAACTTGTTTTCTTGCAGTCGTTTCAGGACCCAAACTAGGTAGCCTCCTCATCCCTGACACTGATGAGGTTACCTAGTTTGGGTAATGAAAGGTCGGCAAGGAAAGAAGAAAGCTCACAGAGCCTCAAGGACCCCTCGCGATTGCAACTGAGCCATCTTCTGCATGCCTTTTCTTGCAGGATTAAAAGGTAAAGATAAACATATGTGCTAGTCGTTCCTGACTCTAGGGGGCGATGCTCATCTCCGTCTCAAAGCCGAAGAGCCAGCGCTGTCCGAAGATGTCTCTGTGGTCATGTGGCCAGATGACTAAACGCTGAAGGTGCATAGAATGCTGTTCCCTTCCCACCAAAGGTGGTTCCTATTTTTTTACTTGCATTTTTTATGTGCTTTCGAACTGCTAGGTTGGCAGAAGCTGGGACAAGTAACGGGAGCTCACCCCATTACATGGCACTAGGGATTCGAACCGCCGAACCACCGACGTTTCTAATCAAGAAGCTTAAAGAAATCTACCCCAATTTTCATCTAGGGGCCTCCTCCTTTCTCCTCCTACTCACCACAGCCCAGTTCTGTGGCTGTTTTCCTGTGCTTCACCATCGCCCCCAAAGCTTCCAGCTGCGGTCATCAGACCGTCTTTCTCATCAGGACCCCAGAACTTTTCCTAAACACACCCCTCCCCTCCCCCCTCACCAAAAGCGGGTTTAATTCTGGCCAAAGCATCATTTTCTCTACTTCTCACTCCACACGCTAACCACACGCAAATACGCCTAGGCGCATGGGCATATGAGAGCTTGCTCTCTGCCACTCCTCCCTCCCTCCCTCTCCCTCTCCCTCCCTTTCTCTCTCTCTCACACACACACATTCTTACATACATCCCACCCCTCTTCCTGTTAAGATGTCAGGATGAACTTGGAGCCTTGCCTAAACAGTTCCAACACAGCTTTCTCCTTCATTTGACAAAGCTCTTTGAGTCTGTGTGCTGTGGGGGGGGGGGGGGGAGGGAGGAAAGGGGGGGCACGAGGGATGGAGGGAGGGAAGGAAGGATTCGGTCAGGTTTGTTTCCAGGAGACACGTGAAATGGAGGATAACGATCTGCCAGGAAAGGGGAGGGGGAGAAAGCTAGAGAGAAGATGCCTGTTGTGCATTTCTTTAAAAGCCAGCTTGCTGCCCAACCTCTGGAGACCACCCCCCTTCCCTCTCTCTCTCTCCCCCCCCCCCACAAAAACCACTGCACCTCCCTCCCATCTCTCAGCCCTGGGTGGCCTTCACGTTGTTCACAGATGGCTGTTTCTACTCACTGGAGTGCTTGACCTAAATCCTCTCTCTCTCTCTCTCTCTCTCTCTCTCTCTCTCTCTTCAGTGGCGCTGCAAATGTCTTAGCTGTGTAGCTCAAGGCATGGCAAAGCTAAAATTAAAGAGGAGGAGGAGGAGGAAGAGGTGAAGGACAGCATGACAACAGGATGCTGGCGGCCTTCAGAGAAGCTCCCCCCCCTTCACCGCAAGTGTTAAAGACTCAAAGAGAGAGGCGGCTGGATCTTTTGCTGATGCAAAAAATACCCCCCCCCCCACCTTTGTCATCGGTTGAATGCCACCCTCAGAAAAAAAACTGGGCGACCGCATTTCCGGCCCCAACTTTTCAGCCGCCTCTGACCCCTCTCTGCTCTGCTGGGCTCCCCACCTGCCTCCTCTTTCCCTACCGCCCTGCAAGCCCGCAGGAAGCTCCAACAGCTCTAAAGTTTTGTCGGTGACTCAGCGGCTGGCGGCTTCAGCCAAAAGTGACAAGCCGGGCGCGCGCAGGCGCGCCCCCCCACACCCTCCTACCTCCAGGGAAATGGAAAGAGGCCTTTGGCCCTCCGGTCCCAGATGGGGTGGGGTGGTGCAGGAAGACGGCTGGATGGTCTCCAGGCTCAAAGTTACAAGGCAAGGCTAGAAGTGGAAGGCAGGGGTGGGGGCAAAGAGGGGTGGGCGGGAGAGGGGTTGTTTCAGGAAGGCAGACTCTAAATCACACCAAGGCATCGATTGGGGTCAACTTTCAGAAGGCTCCAAGGGCTTCCTGGGCAGATCTGAAGGCCACGTTCACAACAACCTTGCAAGGTAGGCAAGCTAGAATCCACTCTACGTTCAAAAAAAAACAACCCCCAAACAAACGAGGCAGCGATGCTTTACAACAGAGGTCCCCAAACTTGGCGACTTTTAAGACTTGTGGATTTCAAGTCCCAGAATTCTCCAGCCAGCATTTCCCCCAAACATGGAACTGCGTCGGTCTGCACGCAGCCCCTCCTCAAATGAAAAGCCCCTTCCTACCAAGTGAAAGAGTGAGGGCAGGGGTCCCCAAACTTGGCGACTTTAAGCCTTGGGGATTTCAAGTCCCAGAATTCTCCAGCCAGCGACAGCCAAGTCTTAAAGTCGCCAAGTTTAGGGACCTCTGCTTTACAAGAAAGCTGCCAACGCGACGGGCACCGCTGTAGTCTGAACCGCCAACATCTCAACCTTTCTCCCTTCTCTTCCCGGACAATCCGCTTCCAAGCAGGTGCCAGAACGCTCCGAAGCAGCCCCCTCCCCACCACCGCCACCGCCACCGCCCCGAGCCAAGACCAGGACACAAACCCTCAAATGCAATTCCACAAAGTGGGAATATTGGGAAGGGGGGCGGGGGGGGAAAGAGAGACACGCACACATACATCAGCCTTGCAACTCCCTTGAAGTCCTTGAGTAACTCCCCAGGCGGGAGACAAAGAGCTTCTTCCCAGCAGGCAGGATTGAGAAGAAGACACCCACCCCCACCCCTCCTCTCCATCCACCCCTCCGCGCCAAGGCGACAACACACACCATCCCTTCATCCCACCAACCGGGTGGGGGTGGGGGGGAGAGGCTCGGGCAAAGCTCGCCTTTCCCCGGTCCCAAGCCCCTCCTTTCTCCCAAGCACCCCCCGACACCCGTCTCTCCCCCCCCCCCCCATCTCAGCGTTCAGGTGCCGAGCGACAACCCGACGCGTGGTTTTTTCTTCCCCCCTTTTAAATCCCCTCCGCGCGGCGTGACTCACTCGCAACTCCGCGCTGCCCAAAACAAGCTCCGACAAGGCAAGGCACGGAGCGGCAACTGAGATCCCGGAGGCGGGGAGGCAGCGCAAAAAGAGAAGGCTTTGGGGAGGGAGGGAAGGGAGGGAGGGGAAAAAGAGGGGGGGGGGAGAGAGAAAAAGACAGAAGGGCCAGAAGAGAACAGGCCGGAAAGAACAGGGGCTGAAAGTCTGCCTGCTGGCAAGAGCCTAATTGGTTCCGGCAAACAGCCTGCTTTGCCTTGGCGAGGCTTTTCCCGGAGCCAGTTCCAGCCACTGCAGTGCCGGAGAGGGGCAGAGCAGTTCGCCAGGCAGGCTTGGTCCTGGGGGGGGGGGGAGAGGGGGCTCAGTGGCTAAGACAACTGAGCTTGTTCGGCGGTTCGAATCCCCTAGCGCAGGTCTCCTGCGTCAGCAGGGGGTTGGACTAGAGGACCTCCAAGGTCCCTTCCAACTCTAGTTACTGTCGCTGAGGGGGCGGAGGCGGGGGGGGGGGGAGAAGTCCCCCGGCAAGTGTTGGGAGGAAAAAAATCGGTTCTCTTGCCAACCTCCTTCCCACAACCACCAAACCCCGCCACGAGAGACTGCCAAGTCGCCTCCGGAGCGCACGGCGCCGAGGCAAAGCGCGAACTCCTGGCGGAGGCGCACCGAGAGCCAGCTGGGGGCAGCAGACGCAAGAGGACCTGGATCAGGAGCGGCTCGCTGGCATCTCTCTCTCTCTCTCCGATCGCCCCACAAAGGGGGCGAGGAGGAAGAGGAGGAGGAGGAGGAGAAGGGGAGAAATGGATAGGGCGGCCCTGCGCCGGGAGGGGGAATTACAACTCCCCCCGCGGCAAGAGAACTCCCAAAGCCGGGCTTAGGGCTTCAAACCCGCAGGGTCCTGAAACGTTCAGCAGCCCCTCTTCCTCCTCCTCTCCCAAATCAACCCACGCCCGCTTCACGCTTTCCTCCGGCGGCACTCCAGGAATTTCCAGCTTAAGCTCCTAAATATCCAGGGCTTTCGCAGCGTCCTTCGTGGCCCAATTAAGGGCAGCTCCCAAATTGGTCACAGCAAGTCTTCACTTGCCGAGCCCGGGAGTGGCGTCCTGGCGCTGGGCAGGCATCAAGCCAGCGCCTCTCTCCTCTCCGGAGTCTTCACTAGGCTGCCTTTGTCCCTCTTTGCGCCGGACCCGGAGCCCTTCGGAGTGGCCCCCACCTCCCACTCCCACCCCGGCCGATTTGGAAAAAGGAACCCGACCCTGCTCTTGCCGAAGTCCCGTTTTTATCTCAGTAATTCAATCTTATTTAAAAAGGGGGATGTTTTGCATTCACACGTGCGCGTCCAAGAATTTTAAAATGCGCGCTAAACTTATTTCTGCTCGTTAGTACGGGCTTTGAGGACGGCTTTGCCATAATGCCTGGAATCAACACACCGGGCGATGTTGATTTGTGAGAGGCCACCGAGGCTCAGTTCATACAATTACACTAAGCCCAAATCCCAGCTGACAACCTTTTGGTGAACCTAGTCGATTCAGGGCAACCTACAACAAGTTGTCACTAAAATATTCACTATATTAAAATATTAAATATATTAAAATATTCACTGTAGTTCATTTCTGGATCTTCAAGGACCCTTGTTTCCCAAGCATGCTTTATTTGTCAGGAGTACTTTAAGAGGCACATTTTAATTTAAAAAAAGCTAGAGAAAGGAACAACCAAGCAAACTTTGTCATAGCCGCAATATTTCAGCTAGAGAAAGGAACAAACAAGCAAACTTTGTCATAGCCACAATAGGTATTTCTCAATTGCACCTACAACAGCAATAGCAAAAGCACTTAGATTTATATACCACTTTACAGTGCTTTACAGACCTCTCTTAAGCGGTTTACAGAGTCGCCTTCTTGTCCCCAACAATCTGGGTCCTCATTTTACCAACCTCAGAAGGATGGAAGGCTGAGTCAACCTTGAGCTGGTGAGACTTGAACTGCCGAATAGCTGGCAGCCGGCAGTCAGCAGAAGCTGCCTGCAGTACTGCATTCTAACCACTGTGCCACCATGGCTCTTAAATAAATAAAATGTGCCTTAGAGCTTGGGCTCTAAGATTGGGTGCCAGGGATTGTTTTCTGCAGTCCGGAGGGTGCGTGGTTTTGTGTGCTACCTGCATCCCATGGATGGGGCATCACTTGTTTGTGCAGCCCAGTTGCTGACATGCTACGGACCGGTGCCAGTCCATGGATTGAGGGTTGGGGATCCCTGCCTTAGAGGAATGAAGTGCAAACATGCCCAGCTGAAACTTGGCTAAATATCCTGTGGCATGCATTTATTTACTCATTCATTCATTCATTCATTCATTCATTCATTCATTCATTCATTCATTCATTCATTCATTCGTTCATAGATTTGGCACTCCTTCCTCTCATTTTTCCCTACAACCACCACCCTATGAAGTGAAAGTGACTGTCAAAAGTTACCTAGTTCCTGGTTGAGAGTAGATTTCAATCATCAAGGTTTTCTTGTTGACAGCCCAATTGTGTCACATTAAGGAAATAAAATACATTGCAACACATTTAAAAGGACAAATGCATAAGATTGCCTTGGAGAAATAATGTTCAAACTTCAGAAGGATCTTTTTTTGGGGAGGGGGGAATTTAAAGGTATTTACATGCTGTCTCTAAGGGTCTCCAAGTTAGGCTGACTACCATTTTTTTGGGGGGGGGGTGTTCCTGTGAATTGTGAGAACAGAACTTTTCCAACCAAGTTGCAAGATGCAGTAGGATGCGGCATTTTCCACTCCCATTATATGAAGAGGCAAAACAGCAGTGGGGAAGGAGTTTAGTAATTAGCAAATCCCAGCACACAGGGCAAGAAAATTAAACTTTTCTTCCTCCAGTGCAATTCTGATAAATCTTCACTGACATCAATAGTGGTGGTGGTGGGTTGACAGAGTTCACCCCAATACAAATAGCAGCTTCAGAAGAACAATCTTCTGTCAAGATTGCCAAAGAAAAGGGCAGGTGGGGAGGGAGGGGGGAGAGACAGATGATGAATGCAGTTCATCTTATCAAGGGTGCTTTGCTTCCAGTTTAACAAGCTGGAAAAGGAGGCATCCGCCCAGTTGCTGGAGGAGCGGCAGGCAAGAGAGGCCTAAATGCTGGCTAGGATTATGGGAACAAATCTGTGTTGAGTATTTACTATACCGCAATGTGCGAAGTTAAAAGAAAGTGGGTTTGGGACTCATAGTAAGCCATTTCCTTCGTTGGGGTTTATGGAACAAACCACAATTGGATGTGTTCATTCAACACAATAAATCACAGTGGGCAACTCAACGCCTACGGTTTGGCCGGAGTCACTTTAGAGGTGGTGGGTGTTTTTGTCGTTCTTGTTGTTTTTTTGCAGCCTCTAAAGCAGGGGCAACTTTAAGGCAGGGGTGAAATTCCCCATTCCCTCCCCACTCCCGGGGAAGGTTACTGCAAAATCCCCATTTCCTCCCGATCAGCTGGGATTTGGGAGGCAGAGAATAGATGGGGGCATGGCCAGCCAAAGATGGTATTTACTGGTTCTCCGAATTTCTGCTTCCGGTTCTCCAGAACCTGCTGATTTTGCAATATCCTTCCCCCAGGAATGGGGTGGGAATGGAGATTTTGCATTATCCTTCCCCTGCCATGCCTACCAAGCCATGCCCACAGAACCGGTATTTAAAAATTCTGAATTTCACCCCTCCTTTAAGGCCTATGGACGTCAACTCCCAGAATTCCCCAGCCAGCATGGAGTTAAAATCCACAGGTCTTTAAAGTTGCTGAAGTTGAATATCCCTGCTCTAAGAACTCCCATGGAGTACACCACTAAGTTTTACTGTGTGTGTGTGTGTATGTGTGTGTGTGTGTGTGTGTGTGTGTGTGTGTGTGAAGGGAAGCTTTAAAATAACCCTGGTCTTTTGGCATATTCAGAATCTTAAACTTCACAGAAACACACCACTGCTCTTGGCCCACAAAGAGTTAGTCCTTTTATCTATGTTCATCGAAGGAGGCCTCACCCAATCTTTCCCAATCTGGGTGATGTCCAGATTTGTGGATTTCAACTCCCGGAATCGTCAGTATGGCCCCTTGCTGTGAATTCTGGAAATGGAAATCCAGACAGCTAGAAGTGGCAGGGTTAAGACACAACATCCTTCTCCCTGTGTACTTTCCAATTCCGCTCCCTTTCAATGGCTTTATCTATTGTTTAAAGCTTACCAAATCACGCTAAGTTTCCTGGAGTTTCCTGCAGCGCATTCAGGTTCCTTTTCTTTACAACAGAGGTGTCAAACTGGATTTCATCGAGGGCCACATCAGGGTTGTGTTTGGCCTCAGGGCGGGGGAGGCATGGCCAGGGTGGGTGTGGCCAGGTCACCGTGACTTGTGTGATCAAATGTCACTTTTGCTAGTACAGTGGAATCTCCGGTCATGACCGTCCTGGACCGTAATCTGTTCCAGGAATTTGGTCTAGGCCCAATTTGGTCATGACTGGAAGCAAGACAGACCTGGGTCAGAAGCGTTTGTGACCTGAGGTTCCACTGTAGTTTGTTTTGCTAGCACTGTGCTAACGAAAACAGAGCTCACGGCCCTCCTGGGCTCTGTTTTTGCTGGCAGAGGGCTGCAGGAGGCCATCGCAGCTGAAAACGGAGCAGTTCACAACCCTCTCGAGCTCCATTTTTGCTGGCATAGGCAATGTGGTCCAGTCCTTCACTGTTTCCAGGGCGGCCCTGCAGGTCAGCTCTAAGCACCCCAGGAGCCTTGAGATTGACACCCCTGTTTTACAATGTTACAGAGGTGGGTTGCTCCCAGTTTGGTCCGATTTGGCCAAACCGGTAGTGGCAGTGGCGAGAGGCTCAGCCCACCCACCCTGATGCACGCACGAGCGAACCAGTAATAAAACCGGTACAAGCTCACCACTGCAATGTTAGTATATAAAGAAGCTGGCTGGGGAACTGTGGGTGTTGAAGTCCTCCAGGTTGCCAAGGTTGGAGACCCCTGCTCTACGGCATCACCGGCTGATTAAAATTCTGAGACTTTCAAGAATAGCAACTCGCCGCCTCAAATTCTTTCAGTTTTTGAGCTATGCGTTCTTTTCGTAGTGGCTTAGCCTGGTGTAGCAAGAGACGTTATTCCTATTTTACAGATTGGGAAAGGAGGTCAGGGCACAGTCCATTGTCCAAGGCTGCCGAATATAATCCTTGACTGAGCGTGATTATAAAACCAGAGCCAGAGACAAATCTTCCCCCAGCCCTCCGAGAGTTGAGAGTGCTCAGGGGAAGGCCTTTAAAAAAAAAAAAAAAAAACCTTTCCTCCTTTTGATCCATTGTAGGTCTTAGAGAGGTTGTTGTTTTTTTGAACTCACAAGCAGATCCCTTTTCTATCTGGCTGAGAAAATTAGAATGTTATCACCGTAACTTTTCCCAACTTTTGTGCCTTTCAAAGACGAGCCATTCCCAGAACTTCGAAACTTGTAGCCCTGCCATATCTGAAGGATACCAGGCTAGCGGGAGATAAAAGCTCTGGTGAGGTTCCCACAGAGGCGAACAACCTGTGGCTCTGGGCGAAAGATTAACGCAGACCTCTGGGGAAGAGCGGTTTCTCCCTTTCCCACAGCCTGCAAGGAAGAAGAGGCGATAAAGGTTTGGGGGCTTCAAGAGAAAGAAAGATGGGGTCCCCCTCGCTTTGGCTTGGCTGGCCCCGTCTTCCTCTTGTTTAGCTCCACTTTCCAGGAGAGCCTCAATGGAACTGCTCCCAAGGAACCACGACCTTCAACTGAAAAAAGCTTGACTACTGTATTTTTTGGAATATAAGATGCACCGGCGTATAAGACGCAGCAAAGTTTTGAAGAGGAAATTTTTTTTTAAAAAAGGTTTTGCATTCTGCAAACCTCCCAAAAACGGCCCATTTTTGAGAAAAATGGGCGCGTTTCTGTTTTTATTTTTTAAAAAGGGCATGAATAGCCCTTAAGAGGCTTGTAGAGTGCTCTTGGGGGGGGGGGAGAAATGAGCAAAAAATGGCCTGTTTTTTGCGAAAACGGGCCTGTTTTTTGTCAAAAAAAAAGGGCATGGATAGCCTTTAGGAAGTTTATAGTGCTGTTGGGGGCTGAAGGGAGGAAAGAAATAGGCCATTTTTCACTCATTTCTGCCCTCCCCAGCCCCCAGGAGCTCTCTGAAAGCTTCCTAAAGGCTATGCACACCCATTTTTGTGAAGGGGGAGGAGTTTCGGGAGGCAAAAAATGCTGCATTCAGTGTATAAGACGCACCCAGATTTTCAGCCTCTTTTTTGAGGGAAAAAGGTGTGCCTTATACTCCGAAAAATACGGTAGATCATGCTAAGCCATAACACAGTCTTGTTGTAACTCAACATGCTGAGTGAATCGAGCCATCCATTGTGGTTTGTAAGTGATGTTGTTATGATTTTGCCTTATAGTCCAGCTTTCTCTTGCCCAGGATGACCTTCTGAAGAGGAGGAGGTTGAGTCTCCACCAAGAGGACCTAGGGCAGGGCTTGCTTTTGGCCAGTGCTGACCCCTCTTCTGATGTTAGACACACCACTAGATATTTTACAAGCAACAAAGAGTGTAGATTATGCTTCAGGATTTCCCATCAAGATAGTTCTTGACTTACAACAGTTCATTTAGTGACCGTTCAGAGATACAACGGCGCTGGAAAAGGTGACAGGACCATTTTTCAGAATTACAACCTTTGCAGCATTCCCAGGATCAAAATTCAGATGCGGGGCAACGGGTTCATACTTATGACCGTTGCTGTGTCCCTGGGGTCGTGTGATCCGCTTTTGCCACCTTCAGACCAGACCATGGGGAAGCCAGATTCACTCAACAACTGGGTTACGACCTTATCAACTGCAGTGATTCGCTTAGCAACGGTTTGCAGGAAAGGTTGCAAAACGGGGCAAATCCCACGCAACCAACGTCTCGCTTAAAGAAGAGAGATTTGGGGGCTCAATTGCGGTCCTACGTCAAGGACCACCTGTACAGGGCAGCAGACTTTGGCTTGTGATGGGGAGGGGGAGTCTGTGCACCAGGGACCCTCCCTCTCTCCCCATTGCTTCTACAGCAGGGGCTTTCAAAAAAAAAAAATCAGTTCAGACCCAAGAACACTGCAGCGACTTGCTGCTCTATGGGCAGATGGCGATCCATAAAACGGTGACACTGGTAGCTGGTTTATTACACGCCTGCCAATCTCCATGCATTTAAATGGGAGCCAGTTTCTAAATTGTCCATTGGAACCAAACGCAGCCAGTCTCGGCTCAGAGGTTGGTTCCAGTCTTCCCTCCCTCCAACGTGACACACAAACACACACACACTCACTCACAATCGCAGATGCCCTTTCCTCCGCCTTCGGAGCAGGAGGCTCTTGGGTGGCTGATCTGCTCGCTACTCCACAGATGCGGCTGTTTAGCCCATCCAAAAAGCAGGGACCGACTGGCTCTTCTTCTTCCCGCACCCTCCACCCCCTCCCAGCCCCCTGAATAATTCCCAGACTGCATTAAGCAACCCCAAGGCCGCCAGCCCCAAAACTACTTGCCAAGAATCAGCAGCTCCGACCAGGACCAGGTGCCTGCTCACTCCTTTCATTAGGCTAATGGGACGTGGATGCATTACGGGACTCCATTCTACATGCTGCTAATGAAGCACTCAGGCCTGTGTGTTTGCATTAATGCATGCAGTGCTGGTGGGTGGGGAGGGGGGAGAGGAAAAAGCATAAAGTGGAGGGGCTGCACTCGGTCTAGCTATGCCTCTCCCCCACCCACTCCACTGCCTCCTCTCCATGAATCAACCCCATCTCCTTCAAGGAGACTCCTGCCTCCCCCCCACCCACCCCCGAAGAAATGAAGTCCGCTTCCTTGCTGCTGTTCTCCGGCTGGACGGCTCCTAATTTGCCCAGGGAGAATTCCACAGCACATTCCAGGAGAGATGAAAACAGGGTCCTTCACACTGGGCAGTCTCAGAAACAAGAGAGCTGGCAGGAAAGGGCATTGACATCTACCCTTTTGGCTCCCCGGGAAGAGGGGGGGGGGTGAGAAGCAGGAAGGGGGGGGGAGAGAACACAGCTGTTCTTTCAGAAGCCAGGCGCCCAGGCAATCTAGTTTCCACCAGTGGTGGGATTTAAAAAAAATTACTACCGGTTCTGTGAGTGTGGCATGGTGGGCATGGCATGGCATGGCTTGGTGGGTGTGCTAGGGAAAGGATACTGCAAAATACTCATTCCTTCCCCACTCCAGGAGAAGGATACTGCAAAATCTCCATTCCCTCCCCACTCCAGGAGAAGGATACTGCAAAATACCCATTCCAAATACCCATTCCCTCCCCACTCCAGGAGAAGGATACTGCAAAATCTCCATTCCTTCCCCACTCCAGGAGAAGGATACTGCAAAATACCCATTCCAAATATCCATTCCCTCCCCACTCCAGGGGAAGGATACTGCAAAATACCCATTCCCTCCCCACTCCAGGGGAAGGATACTGCAAAATCTCCATTCCCTCCCCACTCCAGGAGAAGGATACTGCAAAATACCCATTCCCACCCCACTCCAGGAGAAGGATACTGCAAAATACCCATTCCCACCCCACTCCAGGGGAAGGGTACTGCAAAATCTCCATTCCCTACCCACTCCAGGAGAGGGATACTGCAAAATACCCATTCCAAATACCCATTCCCTCCCCACTTCAGGAGAAGGATACTGCAAAATACCCATTCCTTCCCCACTCCAGGGGAAGGATACTGCAAAATCTCCATTCCCTCCCCACTCCAGAAGGATACTGCAAAATCTCCATTCCCTCCCCACTCCAGGGGAAGGATACTGCAAAATCTCCATTCCCTCCCCACTCCAGGAGAAGTTTACTCCAAAATCCCCATTTCCTCCTGATCAGCTGGGTCTTGGGAGGCAGAGAATAGATGGGGGCGGGGCCAGGCAGAGGTGGTATTTGCCGCTTCTCCATACTACTCAAAATTTCCTCTACTGGTTCTCCAGAACTGGTCAGAACCTGCTGAATGCCACCTCTGGTTTCCACCCATTAAACAGAGCTGCGTGTACCCCAACCTGGCACCCTCTCCGCAGTATTGCGATTGCAACTCCCAGGCTGGGCTGGGCATTCTAGATGATTTCTACTTCCTCTCTCTCACTCCGCCCCCACCACACAAAAAAAGAAAAAGAAAAGAAAAAAGGCGCATGTTCAGTTTCTCCTAGTCCTCTCCTGGGTAAACAGGGCCTGGAAAAAGTCGTCTTATAATGACATACTCCTAGCATGGTTGATTGGCAACCATACCAGACCAAGCCCTGGCTGTGCAAATATTATTCCACTCTTTTGCCGCGAGTTGACTTTCTTCTACATCCAAAAATATTTGGATTCTTAAATATTTCTTCAGACCCGGCATGCTTCTCATCCTTATCGTTGCAGAGATATGAAGGACAGGCAAAACTCCTCCTAAAAGAGGGCAGAAGCATGGTCTGTATAATTACAGGGACAGACAGGAGACCTGGTCACCGAGCAATTCCCCCCGCCCTCTCTTTCTCTCTAAGTCCTGGATTTGGATCAAGTAAAACCAGGCACACAGCTCAGCTTGGCTATCTAATTTCATTTCCCTGCTTCTAACCTCAGCATGCTTAGGGAAACAGGTTATTCTGAAGTCAACTCAGCAAATTGGAGGGTGGGATTAGGGAAAAAAATGTTCCTATTATTATACAACTATGTGCTTTGGTGAAACGAACTCTTCCCACAATTTGGGGGGTGGGATACAGACATTGTTTGGTCTTCTTTGGAAAAAAAACAACACCAAACTCTTTGCAAGCACAACTAACTGGAAACAACAACAGCATTTGCAAGACACAGCTCCCCCTCTCAGTTCTTGAGTAAAAGCTACTCCTTCCCAGCCTGTGAACTCCAGACAGGGTTGCCCGTACTTCTTTGCTAATAACAGATTAACAGAGTTGGAAGGGACCTTGCAGGGCATCTAGTCCAACCCCCTGCCCAAACAGGCCCCTGCCCCTACGTCTGCCTCTACCTAGGATTGAACTCACCACCTCCTGATTGGGAGGCGAGAGCTCCACCTCTAGGCCACAGCAGCAGATATTATGGCCAAGTCCAAGACTACAAAAGGATGTAGTCCTTTTGTAGTCAGAGGATGCACTTGTTTACACTAAGCCTTAAATTTTTCTGGTTAGAAAGCAGAACTTCTTGGGTTCCCGTGAAGCAGGCATGCATGCATGCACACGGATGTCCAACACCATGGTTTTTATGCAATGTGTGAACCCACCTGTGTGTGGAGCAACAGGGCTAGCCATGGAAAGCAAAAGATCAGAAAAGAGACAAAAACAACTTATCCCATTGTCCCAAATCCTTCCCAAAGGCTGGTATGAGCAAAGCCAAATGCCCCCCCCCCCTATTCCTTCGCAGCGCATTCCAGCGCCAGCCTTCTTTGCCAGGATCCAGGAACAACACCCCGATCCCACCCCTCTCCCCTCCCCGTCCAGTAGGATTTAGAAACAGGAGCCCGGAGAGCCATTCAAGCTAGCGCCTGGCTTACTTGAGTTTTTAGCTGCCTCAGCTTCCCTGCTGCATCAGCCGGTCGCCCCCAAAGCACATCCAGATGCCTGCATCCCAGAACGGAACAAAGGAGGAGGGGAGGGGGGGGAAAGCTTGTGGTTTGCCCCAGGAGGGTCAGCTGCAACACCCACCCATCCTTCTCTCTTCTGCAGGCATCTGCTTTGTGCGCGCACACACCCATTCCCCAGACGCTCCCTCCCCAGCCTCTACATTTCTGGGTTGTTTCACAGATGCCTAAACCAGGGGTCCCCAACCTTTGCAACTTTAAGTCTGAAGGACTTCAGCTCCCAGACTTCTCCAGCCAGCTTTGCTGGCTGGAGAATTCTGGGAGCTGAAGTCCTTCAGACTTAAAGTTGCAAAGGTTGGGGACCTCTGGCCTAAACTGAGCGCGGCAGAGGCTCCTGGTTACAAACACAGCCGAAGCCGAAATGGCAACCTGGCAAACTGTACCCTGACCTCCCTCCTCCGCTCCCGCCTCTCCCCACTTCGCTCCCCCCCCCCACCGCCGGCGTTCAAAGGCTCTTTCTTGAAATAATCGTCTACCACCGAACCTGCCTTGGCATCTTGCTTAAATCAGCTAAGCAACAGAATGACGCCACCGGGCTTCTTGCTGTCCTAAGCAAAGGACCAAACTAAGCCAATGCAGGCTGGTCTCTTTGTCCTCCTCCTGCCCTCCCTCCTTCCTCCCCCACCCCACCCCAAAGCATGGAATCTTTCCATCTGGTCCCATGGGGGCGGAGGGCATTTTCTCTGTGGTGCCAGCAAGGCAGACTTCCCCCCAAAGCCACTCAGCATTTCAATTGAGGAGATTGAAGGCGTCAAACATCTGCTGACTGCCAGCAGTTCGATCCTGACCAGCTCAAGGAAGGTGACTCAGCCTTCCCTCCTTCCGAGGTCAGTAAAATGAGGACCCGGATTGTTGGAGGGAAACAGGCTGACTCTTAAGAGAGGGCTGTAGAACACCGTGAAGAGGTATGTAAGTGGTATCGCTTGTCAAGGCACCCGAAGGCCAGACAAGGAATCAGGGATGGAAACTGAACAAGGAGAGATTCAACCTAGAAATAAGGAGGAACTTTTGCACAGTGAGAACAATCAACCAAATGGAACAGAAGTTGCCTTTGGAAGTTGTGGGAGCTTCATCACTGGAGGCTTTTAAGAAGAGATTGGACTGCTGTTTGTCAGAAATGGTGTAGGGTCTCCTGCTGGGGTGGGAGGGTTGGACTAGATCAAGGGTCTTGTGGACTTCAACTCCCAGAATTCCTCAGCCAGCTTTGCTCAGCCAACTTTAAGACTTGTGGACTTCAACTCCCAGAATTCTGGGAGTTGAAGTCCACAAGTCTTAAAGTTGCCAAGGTTGGAGACGCCTGGACTAGAAGGACCTACAGGTCCCTTCCAACTCTATTAATCTGCTATTGCTCCCTGTAATCTGTTGCTGTGGTGAGCTAGGCTAAGCCAATGAGTTTCCTCCTGGGGTTCAGCTCCCCTAAAGCAACTCCCACAGGAGCCAGAGGGTTGGAGGCAGGCCCTCCCATTGTCTATAATGCAACACAATCACCTTTTGCCTATTTGCAACAGAGCACATCTGGACTTCGTCCACCAAGGCAGGAGACCAGGCTTCTGACAGCTCACTAGCCCCCTGGATCTCCATCCTTCTTTTTCCAGCCCCTTCGCCAGTTTCCTCAAGCTAAGTGAGTGGCTATTGTTGTTATTTATGAGACTTCCCAGATCAAGTAACAATCTCTTTTGTTTCCCCCCCCCCATTCCCTCTCCACCCACCCCCCAAAGGAAGGGTGGGAGTGCCTCCTGTCCAGGCTAATCTCTAGTAGCGATGTCATTATAATGTACTCAAAAAGAGCAAGCTTTAAAAATGCTATTAAGGACGCAGTGCATTCTCTGCAACTTAATCTTCATATATCCTGCAATAGGATTTAATGAGAAACTGGTCCTCACAGCCTCCTCTCTCCCATCTTCTATCTAAGGAGGAGGAGGAGAGGAGGAAGAGGACAGGAGGAGGAGGAGAGAAGGAGGAGGAGGAGAGAAGGAAAAGGAGGAGGAGGAGGAGGAGGAAGAAGAGGAGAGGAGGAGGAGGAGAGAAGGAGGAGGAGAGAAGGAAAAGGAGGAGGAGGAAGAGGAAGAGGAGGAGGTAGAGAGGAGGAGGAGAAGGAGAAGAGGAGAAGAGAAGGAAGAGAATGGGAGGAAGAGGAGAAGGAAAAGACAAGGAGGAGAGGAGGAGGAGAAGAGAAAAGGAGAAGGAGGAGAGGAGAAGAGGAGCAGAAGAGGAGGAGGGGAGAAGAGCAGAAGGAGGAGAAGGAGAAGAGGAGGAGGAAGAGAGGAGGAGGGGAAAGAGAAGAGAAGGAGAAGAAGAAAAGGAGGAGGAGAAAACTGAGACAGAATAACACTGATGTGTTGCAGATCAAAGTTACAGGCTTGGTAGGGATGTTTCCAGTCAAGTTAAAATTAGCAAGCAGAAATAGTTACACAAATTGAGAAAAAAAATAAAGATTGTATCCAGTTTACTCGTATCTGAAGAGGGAAGGAGTCCCACTAGACACTAAGTACCAACCTGGTGTACCAGTTAAGACACTAGGCTAAAAAGAAAAAGACCCTGAGTTCAAGTCCCGCCTTAGCCATGAAAACCAATGGGGTGACTTTGAGCCAATCACTCCTTCTCAACCCAACCTGCCCCACAGGGTTGTTGTTATGGGGAAAATAGGAGGAGGAAGGTGTGTTGGATATGTTTCACCACCTTGAGTTATTTGTTAAAATAATAAAGGTAGGATATAAATAAAGAAATAAATAAAATAAAAATGTGACTTTTATCTTACTTCAAACACCAGGAACCTCAAATTTCCTTTAAGGGTCACAAAAGAAGATTCTGTACAAGTTTTCTAGTACTGAGGACTAGAAACTTGCTAATAAAAATCATATGTATGTTATTGTTTTTTTCTTTTCGTTCATTTATGTCTGATTTTCAGAGACTGCTTGAACAAATGTCTTGACAAGGTTTTTTTCCCAGAAGTGGCTTGCCATTGCCTCCTTCCTAGGGCTGAGAGAAAGTGACTGGCTCAAGGTCACCCGGCTAGCCTTTTTCTCCTAAGGTAGTGCTAGAGCTTCTGGTTTTCAACCTCAACCACCAGACTAAACTGACTCTTATATACAGTACATCAGGATGTTCCGCAGCCAGTTTTCTGTTCTATTCTGCATTTTTAGTCTGCCGTACATTAAAGTAGGTATGTATTCAAAACAAGCAAGCAATGGAAAATCTGGTGGTTGACTGGCATGGCCTGAATGCCCACCAGAATGTGGGTTCACCCAAGACGCTTGGGGCCAGTTTGCCCCACCGTCTATGTATGGAAGTGACATTAAGGCAGGGGGCAGGGAGAAACACTTCCTAAGTCAGATCAGTGGTGGGATTCAAATATTTAAACCACCGGTTCTCTGCCCTAATGATTTCTTCCAACAACCAGTTCACCAAACTGCTCAGAAAGTTAAACAACCGGTTCTCCCGGAGTGGTGCGAACTGGTTGAATCCCACCACTGGCCCCCGATTCTCAAAAAGACAAATCAGAACGCTTACAGACTTGCCACCAGGTTCTGCCTGCGTGAAACGGTGCGCAAAGGTGTTGGGGATGGCAGGGGCAGCTGAAGGGGGTTGCGCGCATGTGTGTATCTGGCTTTGTCACAGATTGGTGAGCAAGTTAATCTCAGGCTCCCTGACACGTGGAATAAAATCACGATCCCGTAATGGAATTCATTCGTCTTCCTGTCCTGGGAGAGGCCAACTCCAGCAAGGCATGCCAGAACAGAAGAGAATAAAACATCGGGGCAGGGGCTCGGCACAAGGCAGCGGGGTCACAAGTGGAGGCTGGGAGGGGAGGGGGGAAGACAACGGGATTAATCCTCCCTTTCCCAAATTCTCAGAAGCGAGGGAGCAAAGAGGCCCGAGGCGGGAATGAGGGCACTCATCTCACCCCTCTTAATGAGGGGTGTTTGCATTGCACGGACTGGGTCACTCTAGAGCAGGAGTCTCCAACCTTAGCAACTTTTAAGACTTGTGGACTTCAACTCCCAGAATCCCTTGCTGGCTGAGGAATTCTGGGAGTTGAAGTCCACAAGTCTTAAAGTTGCCAAGGTTGGAGACCCTTGCTCTAGAGCACCTGCAGCCCAATAAAATGATGACTTTGTCACCTGGGATGACACCTGACGCCGGCCATGCTCTTGAGAGTTGAAGTCCAGTTTTAACAGATTAACAGAGTTGGAAGGGACCTTGCAGGGCATCTAGTCCAACCCCCTGCCCAAGCAGGAGACCCTACATCTGCCTCTACCTAGGATTGAACTCACAACCTCCTGATTGGGAGGCGAGAGCGCCACCTCTAGGCCACAGCAGCAGACAGGTTTGGAGACCCCAGTTCTACAGCATAGACTAGAACCTTCATGGTAGCTCTTCAGTTTCATAATCACCCACCCTTAGCTGTTCCCCATGTCCTTCAAGTCTTGGTTTAAAGCAGTGGCTCCCAACCTTTTTTTGACCATGCCCCACCTAAGCATCTCTAAAATCCTGATGCCGCCCCCCCCCCCCCCCCGCCCTGTGACCTATAATTCTTACTTTACTTAAAAAATGAACTCTACTCACGCAGAGGAAGCTTAAAAGGCCATTAAGTTGGTTTAAACAAGGTTCAAATGGCCCCCATTAACAATCAAATCGACCCCCCATGTGGTGTAGGCCCCACATTGGGGACCCCTGGTTCAAAGGCATGAGTGTCCAATCATTTGGGTCGAACTGAATGAAAAGGAATGGTCAAATACATGCAAACACAGTTAATGCACCATAAATCCCACACTACTGTTAAGAGTTTCCAGTCTTCTGGGTCCACAGAAGACTGTAATCAAAGGCTGCATTAGTTATCAAAGGCTGCATGCAGCCCTCATTCCGTGGGTCAGACAGGCCTGGTTTAAAGGAACTTCGAGGAGGGCCGAGCTGAGCCAAAGCAGGAAGGCAGTTGTTGGTTTCATCTAGCATCTCGGTGGGTGGAATATCAGGTTGACCAGATGCAACAGAGCCTCTCTCCTCAATCCAGGAGCTGCAATCCAATACATCTGGGCAGCGCTAAAGGGGGGAAGGACCGCCACAGGGGATGGGGAGACGAACCGCTTGCAGTCCCACGAAAGGAAGGATTGGAGCAGCTGCAACTTGCCTGACGCCTCGGTATCCCCTCTGCGAACATAGCAATTTGCACCTGCCGAGATTCTCTCCTCAGTAACGTAATGGCCTGCCCTCTTCCACAGCCCTCCACCCTCTGCGATACCTCACTGGTCAAGACTGTCAACCTATGGTCATCTCTGCAAAGCCTTAAATGGCAAAGGGCAAAGGAAGAGAAAGAATAAGACACGAGATGGCCAGCTGCAGTTACCAAATCCAGTCCAGATTTGTACTAGCTGACATGCTGTCTTCGGAATATAAGTGTCCTAGAGTGCTGGGCAGGTTCAGGCCACCTGTCTAAGGGAAGCGCTTAGCCGTCTTGATTTAGACTTTAAAAAGTAAGCCAAGGCGACTTCAAGTCAAGTTTTATTTCTCCGTCCGGTCGACAATCCTGCATTCTTGAATGGTATCCTGTCAGGCGCAAGGAATAAGGAACCGCCATACACAGGTAGTCCTCAACTTACAACCACAATGGAGTCCCGAATTTCTCTTGCTAAGCAAGACAGGGGTCAGTTTTGCCCCATTTTTGCAACTTTTCTGGCCACCGTTAAGAGAATCACCGCAGTGGCTAAGTTCGTAACACCCTTGTAAAGCAAATCTGGCTCCCCCATAGACTTTGTCGAAGGTTGCAAAAGGGGATCGCACGACCGAGGGGCATTGCAACCGTCATAAATATGAGCCAGCTGACAGCATCTGAATTTTGATCCCATGCTGCAATGGTGGTAAGTGTGAAAAACTATCAAGTCCCTTCGCGCCCCCCTCCCCAGTGATTTTAAATGGTCACTAAACAAGTGGTTGTGAATTCAGGGCTACCTCTAGTTTAAAAGCACTATGATTTATTCCGTGCCACACAGGAATCTGATCTATCTGATCTAAACATTCTTAAAAATCCATCTCATCCTGGGCACCCCCCCTTTTTTTTGAACTATTACCGTCTGGCAGACGGTACAGGACAATAAAAACAAGGACAAATAGGCTGAAAAACAGCTTCCATTCCAGAGCAGTAACTCTACTGAATTCTACTGTATAGTGCAATATTAATGCAATACATGGGGTTTTCAATTCAATTGTACAGAATGTGAAGGAGGTGTGTTTGTGTTTATTTTTATAGTTATAATGTACATTAAAGATGGCATTTAATTTCGTTGTACGAGGTGCAATGACAATAAACTAAACTAAACTACTGATGGCCAAGGCAAATTAGCCCAGATAATTGTCAACTGACTTCAAGGGGGCTGGACTTCAGACTCTTTGTGTGTGTGGGGGGGGCATAGGGACTACACAGCATACTAAAAAGCACAGACATCCCCCTGCCAACAAAAGGGCGTATAGTTCAGGCTATGGTTTTCCCAGTTGCAATGGATGGCTGTGAAAGTTGGACCATAAGAAAGGCCGAACACCAAAGAATGGAGGCCTTTGAATTATGGTGCTGGAGAAGAAGACTCCTGCACTGAGTCCCTTGGGTTGCAAGGCCATCCAACCGGTCAGTCCTAGAGGAGATCAACCCTGACTGCTCTTTAGAAGCCAGATCCTGAAGATGAAACTCAAGTACTTTGGCCACCTAATGAGAAGGAAAGACTCACTGGAGAAGAGCCTCATGCTGGGAAGGATTGAGGGCAAAAGAAGAAAACGACAACAGAGAAGGAGGTGACTGGATGGAATCACCAAAGCAATAGGCGTGAGTTTAAATGGACTCCAGAGGATGGTAGAGGACAGGAAGGCCTGGAGGAACATTGTCCATGGGGTCGCAAATCACGATGGGTCGTACACAACTTTGGACTACAACACTAGGGACTCCAGACTGATACGTATTTCACCCCACCCTCAGGCTCAGCCTGATCATCTCCTACATCTCCCAGCCAAACCTTAACCATGTCCAAACCTGCTTGGCTTTTTAGATCCGCCAAAAGCTGAGCTAAGTCCTGCCCCCCAAGATGGGCTGAATTAAACCAGGGCTAGACAGCCACTGAGGCCTCAGGCCCACCCGCTGCCCCCCAAACCTTCAGGAATAACACACGGCACCCTTTAAAAAGCTGTGGCTGAATTGCAATTTAATGTGGCACAAGGCACAAAAGTAGTGAACTCTATGGGGAACAGTGGGGGGGGGAAGGGGAGGGAATGAAGAGCCTTTAACGTAAACAAATGCAGAGTAGTAGCTCTGCCCCGTCCCATTCATTGGATTTGAATCCCAGCATCCTATTCAAAAGCTAAGGAAGATCTCCACAGATACACACACACACACACAGAGAGAGAGAGAGAGAGAGAGAGAGAGAGAGAGAGAGAGAGAGAGAGAACTATTGTGTGTCCCTAATTTAAACCCAGAGGCAGCTGAAACTACCTTACAGGGCTGTTGAAGGGTTTTTTAAAAAGAGCCCCTTTGTTTAGGCAATTCGCTGCTCTCCGGAGGGAAGGCAGGAAATGAAATATAGGGAGGATTAAAGAAAGAGACACAATATACCTGTTTCTACTGCCCCAAGGTGTAAGCTAAGAGTGCAGCGTGCTCCAACTCTTAAAGCTTATGGCTTTTCCTTCAGAGCACACATTTTCCTTATCCCTGAAGGAGAAAAATATAACATCTGAAAAGGGTAGGAGGGGTGTGTGACGAGGGGGGCACATTGGTGGCCCCAGCCTCCTTTTTTTTTTTTTTTTTGAAGCCCTGAAAGCCTCTTCAGCCTGCACAACTGAATGCCATTTGCTGCTATTTTGAGGCAGGAAATAGAAAGAAGTGCTAAGCTTAAAAGGCACTATGGCATAAAAGCACGAGAGAGAGAGAGAGAGAGAGAGAGAGAGAGAGAGAGAGGGAGAGGAAGAGAGAGAGAGAGAGAGAGAGAGAGAGAGAGAGAGAGAGAGAGAGAGAGAGAGAGAGAGAGAGAGAGAGAGAGAGAGAGAAAACCCCCTTCAATCCTACCCTCTCAAAAAGCCGAAAGACCCCCCTACGCATCATGTGGACCTGCCCCCCTTTTGCATAATTGACCCACCCAGTGTGACCCCTTCCCTCCTCCCCAAGCCCACTGAATGCAGCCCCCCAACCCCTCATCCCTCCCCCATTGTTTCACCTTGGGACAAACAAATGAATTAATGCAAAACAAACAAAGGACACTTGGATAAGGCAAAACAGAGCAGCAGAGTGAGGGAGGGGCTACAGGCTAGGACAGCGGTCAGCAACCGGTGGTCCACGGATCACTGGTGGTGCCTGAGAAAAGTTTGGTGGTCTGCAGAAAAATGATTTGCATTTTTTATATTGCACTAAATGCTAGTTATATATATATATTTTAAATCGTATTACTGGTCCGCGGGATTTAAAATTATGAATTTAGTGGTCCCTGAGGCCAGAAAGATTGGCGACCCCTGGGCTAGGGCATCCCTGTGTATTTGTTGCAAACAAGACAAAGCTTGTGTGGTCAAAGTAATGGTAGCCCTCCTGGACCACCATGGAAAAACTGGCTACTCCGGATTGACAGAGCCTCCTTGTTGAGTGGGGCATGCACAGAAGGAGGAACACCTCCACCCGTTTAAGGAAAACAGGATGTTGTCCTTATTTTGCCAAGCAAGTTTGTTCGCCAGTTCAGACCTCCGCTCCAAGGGGAAAACAGCTCGGAGCATCAAGAGACGGTGAATCCAGCAAGCCATTCCTCTTCCAGCCAACGTTTCAAACCATTTTGTCTGCAGCACCCACTCAAAAACTTGAGCAGAGGTTCCAAAGAAACCGTTTTCCAGGCAGGAAGCAGCGCCCGAAGGGAAAAATAGCACAATATCTGGGGGTTCACACAACCCGTGACCCACCCATCCAGGTGATAAGATTGATGGATTAGATAGGTAGGTGGCCGAACCCTAGATGTTGTCTTGAAATGATTCAGTGCATACAAATCAAATCCCACACTAAGTAATCAAACTATCTGCGGTAGCATAGTAAATATATATAGAAATACATTATGCAGAACAAAAGTTCGTGAGCCTTCGATTCTCCGTACGGCTTTCATTTTGAGCTGTCTTCCTGACTGAGTCAAGAGAAGAGACTAACTCTTGGAGGAGGACAATTCATAGAATAGGGGCAGCGCTAGAAACTGAAACCAGTTGGCGTGGCTGGCGGGGGGGGGTGTAACGTGACTGGGTGGAAGTGAGTGATGTCGAGTAGGCCACACCCACCCAGATTTTGTGGCTCCCGGTGTTTTCTTTAATGTGGGAAATGGGTCCAAATGGCTCTTTGGGTGTTTAAGGTTGCAGACCCCCTGCTCCAGCTATTGAGCTCAATTCATGCTTCTAACCAAAACTGTTCTGAAAAAAAGGTTTGGGAAGCACTGGGGCATTATAGATGGAATATTAGATTAGACTGCAGGAGACTCCAAATTCCACATGTTCTAGCAATGGATATTATTAACTCTCAATCTAACTCAGTGTTTCTCAACCTTGGCGAGTTTAAGACGAGTGGACTTCAACTCCCAGATTTCCCCAGCCAGCATGGTTGGCTGGGGAATTCTGGGAGTTGAAGTCCACTCGTCTTAAACTTGTCAAGGTTGAGAAATACTGATCTAACCTATCTTGCAAGGTAGCTTTAAGACTAAAATGGGGTGAGGAGATATATGAGGACAGACTTCGTTCTTTTTTTTTTTTAAAGTGAGTTTTACAGGCGATCCTCAAGTTGCAATGATAATGCAGCCTTCCCTTCACAATTGTAATTCATGATGGTCATAAAGTAAGTTCACCATAATGACCGACTCGATTTTTTGATCTTTTTTGCAGCAGCCATTAAGCAAAACGATGGTTAGTTATGGGCGTCATTTTGCTACAAACAGGATAGAAATGCCAGTTTGGGGCCAAAATGCAGTTACGTGACCGCAAGAGACCGCAAACAGCTGCATCAGTTGTCTGGTTGTGAGGACAAGTGACTGTAGAGAAGGCCAATTGTCAGAACGTTGAATCTCGGTCATAAGTAGCCCCCAGGTAAGTCCATGAGAACTTTAACCAGTCGTAAGTGGAGAACTACCTATAAATGTAATAAATCATGGCAAAAAAACTTTAAAAGTCAGAATGTCATTTTTTTTTAAAAACCCACACAAAACAATACTGTATTAAATACACTTGTTTAGCTATTTTATGTATATTTGTGTGTTTACTAGTAAATGAGGCCTATGCCCAGCAGATACACAATACAAATGCAATCTAGCTGAAAAAGGATCATAAGAACATTAGAGGCACAGGACCTAGTTATTTGCGGGATCGTATCCTGCCCCATACATCCCTCTGGCCGATTCGCTCACACAGAGGGACTTCTCTGGGTGCCGTCCACCAGGCAGTGCCAGCGGGCGACGCCCAGGGGAAGGGCCTTCTCTGTGATGGGCTCGATTCTCTGGAACGACCTACCCCCGGATATTAGAATGACAACAGACCTCCGCGCCTTCCACCAGAAAGTAAAAACCTATTTGTTCCATCAGGTCGGCTTGGCCTAATTCATGCTTCTCGCCCCAGTCTGTTTTCTCAAATTGTTTGTTGGGTTTGTTGGGTTTTAATGGGTGGTAATTTTAAGGTTTTTTAAATTTTAGTACAGGGTAGTTTAATTCGTTTTTAATTTTGTTTGTGTATTGTATGTTTTTAGATAGTTTTTTAATTTTCCTGTACACCACCCCGAGTCCCTTTGGGGAGAGGGGGCGGTTTATAAATATAATAAATTATTATTATTAGAGACTGTTTCAGTAGCTGGAGGATGCTTTTGTATATAAGCATATTCTTATTTTCCACCATTTTTTTTATTCTTCCTGCCCATCAGCTTAGCTCCCTCTCCTGCTTTCAACAGTCACACCATGTGACTCTCCTGCTTTCAACAGTCACATCATGCAAA
The DNA here is from genome assembly GCA_039707465.1 of Rhabdophis nuchalis. Taxonomy (NCBI): domain Eukaryota; kingdom Metazoa; phylum Chordata; class Lepidosauria; order Squamata; family Natricidae; genus Rhabdophis; species Rhabdophis nuchalis. The sequence continues at coordinate 16,187,191 of CM077654.1, read as the reverse complement.
TAAACAGCAAAGGTTTGTGGGACGTCACCCAGTAACCCATCCCCAAGAGGGGATGAAAATATTGAGCATGAAATATTGCAGAACCAAATCACTTTTATTTTCAGTGCGTGGAGATCTCTGTCTGCTTTTATTTCCTTGGTCCTGTCGCCATGATTGTGTTTCCATTACGCCAAGTTTTGTTGTCTACTTCCCCCCCCCCCCAAATCCATACGGGGTTGGACGCGTCCTAGAGAAACGGCCCTTTCAAGCAAATAAATAAAACGGCAAGTTTCAAAGAAAACCCTCTTCTAGCAAAACAGCCGATTTTGTTTTGGAGCCCAGCTATGGCTAAGTGCACAGAAGGGTGGGGATACCGTAATATCCTGGGAGTCAAGAGCCTCCGCATTACTAAAGCTGCTAGAGCAGGGGTCTCCAACCTTTGCAACTTTAAGTCTGAAGGACTTCAGCTCCCAGACTTCTCCAGCCAGCAAACCTTCAGACTTAAAGTTGCAAAGGTTGGAGACCCCTGTGCTAGAGTATTCACGTCAAGAAATCAGCAGAAATGCAGGTGCACATCAATTCACTCCCCCCACCCCACCTCCAAACAAAAGTGTTTCTCAAAATGGGGAATAGTCCTGAAGCAGGGGCATAACCTAGGGAACCGAGTTGTGAGACTGGCTAGGGAGGTAGGGACAAGCTTGTACTCACTACACAAAGGGCCTTTCACAGAGGCTGAAGTTGACCCCTGCAGCACATCAATTCTTACACCGAGCCAGCTAGCTAGCTGGGTTACTCAAGACAAGAGCCCAGTGCCTGGCAGACATTGGAGGGAAGCGTAGGGGAGGTTGTGGGAATCCCTGGAGAGTAACACACCAATGTAAGACTGTAATTTAGGGCTCTGCAGCATCTGATGTTGATCTAGGCTGCTCAACATGCGCCTGTTTCATTAGTAAAAGGATGCCACTGGAAAAGGTTTCCATTCCTTGCAGGACAGGGAAAATCCAGCCCGGGTAACCAGGACCAGAGGTTTTGTCTTCCAAGCTTTTGTACTCGTGCTGGAGCCCATCCTCAGGGAAATTCTCTGTGTACTTTGGACTGTTCTGTGTGTGGCATTTATATGGTGCCTGTTGTGTGTAGCTTTTTAGACGTAGATTGAGGGGTTGATGGCTGGCTGTTGTTTCCTTGTGCTGCCAAGCCCTTGCCTCCTAAGTCCTTGATAAAGTGGGGATAAATCAGCCCTTCCTGTTGATTGATGAGGGTCCCGTTTTCCCAGGCTTCAATTGCTTCCCTGGCTGTTTTTGTGCCTGCTCGTCCAACAATCTTAATAGCTGCAAAATTGAATGTACGTCTTTGTTTATTGCAATGTGCTCCTTGCAACAATGTGATTCAATGTGATCACTGAATGGTCCCAATTAAAAACAATAGACTCTAGGTTGCGAAACGTTATCGTCTCGTGTGCATCTTTCATATAAAAAGTGAATGAAGTATCCCCAGTCCCATCATAGCCCTTTACACCGACTGAATGAGACAGATAATCCCCAGAGCCTATAATGACAGAACAGGATTGTGAGAAAGAGGGCAAAAAACTTGGGCAAAGGAAACTTGGGGGCAAAGGGGGGGGGAATTCAAGGGTGAAGGGAGGAGGAATCTCACAACAGGAAGGCACAGCAACAAGACCAAATTCTTCCTTCCTTTCAACCCCTCTTCGCCCAGCCCAGAGCGGGCTCCCTGACCTCCTGCAAACACTTCCTGTGTTTTCTGTCTTACCAGCGTCTTAATTATATTAATAACCAAAAGAAAGTTGCCTGCCTGAAAACAGGAGATGTGAGATGTGGTTGCTTAAGATCTCATCTGTTCCTGCTGCTCACTCCTCACTTTAACACTGTAATCTGCTGCCGGGGACACTACAATTAGCTGCCACCGAGTTGGCTGCAGTGTGACAGCAGATTAGGATTTCAGCTGGGTCCTTTTTTAAAAAAAAAGGGGGGGGGCACCCATGAAGCACGGAAGGACCACCACCCTATTTTCAAGCAGGAATTATTGCACAGGCTGTTGCCAAAACTACCGCGGGGAGGGGATGAACTCTGCCTTTTAAAATTGCACCCGGCACTCTAGAACAGGGGTCTCCATCCAACCGTGGCAACTTTAAGACTTGGGGACTTCAACTCCCAGAGGCTTCGCTGGCTGTGGAATTCTGGGAGTTGAAGTCCACAAGTCTTAAAGTTGCCACGGTTGGATGGAGACCTCCCTCCTGCTGCAGAAGACAGGACCGTGGACTCAGAGGGTCCTCCAACAGAAGCATCTTGGGTTCTGCTATTCCCCCACCCCCGACCCCCGCTTAGAAATGCAGGCGTTGCACGCACACCCCAAACACCCCTCTGCACGGCTGGGCATTCTGCAAGGAAGGACTCGTCAGACCGGCCGTGCCCTGCAGCCTTGTAAACAAGCCTTCAGCACAGCCTCGATCTCCCTCAGGGCCAATTTTGGATTGCACAGCCCTTTGAACACAGCAGAAATGGAGAAGCCAGGAGGGTGCGTGTGCGTGCGTGTGTGTGTGTCCGTGTATGTGTGTGCGTGTGTGTGTTGAAGGGACAGATGTTAAGGGAAGGCAGGGCTAGCATGACCGCCTCCCCCCCCCCCCCGCCGCTTCCCCACAACCCTGTGACGCCTCTAATCTTGGGTCATGCTGTAGCAGCTCATTACGCCCAACGAGCTTCAGTGGGCTGGCAAGGAAGCCAAATTTGGTGGCAGATGAAGAAAGAGGGTGGGGTAAAGGCTGGACGCCTCTGATGGATGAGGTAAACTCATTTCTCCAATCTTGCTCTTCTCCCCCCCACACACACACCAACCCTCTCAGCCTCCTTCTTAAGAGCCACCGGCTTCCCCTCCCTCCTTCCCTCCCTCCCTTCCATCTACCACCAGTCATAAACCTGCAGAAGCAAGCCTGAATCCTTTTTCCACCCACTGGTGCCATCCATCAGCTGCCACGGGGTTAATTCCAACTCCACCAGGTTATTTTCCCCTCAGTGCTTTTGACTCACTAATGATGTGCAAGGGACACAAAGAGACTGCTGTAAAGCAGATACACACAACTCCAGCCACCCCCCCACCCCCCGGGTGTCCCTGTTCCCAGCACTGGCTGCCTCCCTTGGTCTCTTCTCCACCCACCCACCCCCTCCCCACATACACACACACACACACAGAGGCCCCTCCATGTTCCGGATACACCTGTGTGCTGCAGGGAAAGCTATTAACTCCTTGGCAGCCAGACCTGGATCCTGGGAAGAAATATTGCAGCCGGCAATGGGAAGAAGAGGGACAACGAGGCTACAACTTCCCTGAACGACAAAACTTGTGGGTCAGAGGCAGCAGAGGAGGAAGAAGCCCCATTGATTCAGGCCCCGGCTTCCCGCTCGCTCGGTGAGGCTTGGATTAGCCAAGCGTGTTGAGAGCAGCATAACAACCGCATCCCACCTTCAAATCTCAGGAGAGCGAGCCAGGAGATCATTAGCAAAGCCTGAGACCTGCTGCATATCGAGCAGGAAAAGGACTTATTCATGGGACTTCTTTATCTCCCCACAGGGTGGTTGTCATCTCTGCCACCAAAGCCTCTCTAACCCGTGAAACAGGAAGTGGCATCTGCCTAAGCAAGCCCTTCTTGTAAATAAGGCACCGGGTGGGTAGTCAGGGGACCTGATGCATCGGAGAAGCCGGGGTGGGGGTGGGGATGGGTGGGATCGGCAAATACCTGGTTCTGGGAAGGAGATCCTCCAGCTTTCTTCACATCCTCCACCACCTGGAAAAAACAAACAACACAAGAATTGGGCTAAAAGTAGTAAAGCCTGCCACGGAAACCGTACAATTCAAAATGGGACACTTGCACGGCGGAATGCACCTGGCGCTCGCCAACCACAGGACTTTCTTCCCACCACAGAATTAATCGGGGAGTCTGTCTTTCTCCTTGATGCAAACCTTTCTATCTGCAGGAAGTAGTTTGAGTAGGTCTGCACCAAAGGAGGAAGTAATTGTGGTCCTTGGCTTAGGACCATTCATTTAGAGACTTACAACGTTGTTGAAAAAAGGTGACTTATAATCCTTGCACTTAGGACTGTTTCACCAGCCCTATGGTCTTGCTTAACGGAAAAGACAAGAATGGACTTACTGCATGCATTCTAAGCTCCTCAACCCAACAGATTTCGGTTTAGAGCAGGGGTCTCCAACCTTTGCAACTTTAAGTCTGAAGGACTTCAGCAAAACTGGCTGGAGAAGTCTGGGAGTCCTTCAGACTTAAAGTTGCAAAGGTTGGAGACCCCTGGTTTAGAGAACATCAATGTTCTATCTACATCGGTGTTTCTCATACTTGGCAACTTTTCGAGGAGGGTGGCACGTGGTGGGTGGGAAATTCTGGAGTTGAAGTCTCCATGTCTGAATGTTGCCCAGTCTAAAAAGAGGTCTAAAGGTAAAGGTTCCCCTCGCACATATGTGCTAGTCATTCCCAACTCTAGAGGGTGGTGCTCATCACCATTTCAAAGCCGAAGAGCCAGCGCTGTCCGAAGACGTCTCCATGGTCATGTGGCCTGCATGGCTAAACACCAAAGGCACACAAAACACTGTTACCTTCCCACCAAAGGTGGGTTCCTTTTTTTCTACTTGCATTTTTTATGTGCTTTCGAACTGCTAGGTTGGTAGATGTTGGGACAAGTAACAGGAGCTCACTCCAATACGCGGCACGAGGGATTCAAACCACCAAACTGCCAACCTTTCTGATCGACAAGCTCAGCGTCTTAGCCACCGAGCCACCACATGCCTACAATAAATAAAAGGTCTACTTTTATTTATTTATTTTTTGAAAATGCAAAGTTAACTGCACGTAGGCCATAAAAGAAACTCCCCAAAATGATTTCGGAGTCATACATAGCCCAACTCAATAATTTTTCATCAGGTTAAGATGTCAAAGGGAGCCGAAATGAGAATGGAGAAGAGTAATGGCTTGTGTTCAAGCCAGGTCACTAATTAAGAAACATCTTGGTAGAATATGGGGATAGCCTGTGGACATTCAAATTAGACCCTATCAGGTGGAAAGTTGATTTCAGGGATCATCCCAGAACTTTCCAAGAGCTGCGGAGATGACAGTACAAATAGAAACATTCCAGCTGTTAATTCGTTGGATTAACCTGCATTATCACAGTAAAAAAGTGACTTTTTGCTGATTGCCTAATATGGTGGAGGAACCTAGCTACTGTGGTTCAAATCGTGCTTTATGGTTTGATGCTGTTGCGTGAATCCAACCACCGTGACTTATTCTAGGCTTCAAATAATCCATTCTTTATCATAGATGAAACTGCTCAATCGCCAATTTGTTGGAAGTGTTACCATACAATCTTTAAAAGAGAAAGGAGGACTAGATTTCTTAAGCTAAAAAACATACTCTGATGACCTTAACCATCACATCTGTAAGAAGTTTGAATACCCGCTTATCTAGCATCTCTCATTATCTCCTTTTACTTCTTCCTTATCAAATGAAAACCCATAGATATAAACCCTTAAAGTGATTTTTCCTTAAATCCACACATGGGGATGCTATTGACCTGCTTAAACAGACATGTCACCAATCCATTTGTCTTCAGATAAATGATTTCTGCAACCTATTTCTCATGTCTAGCATTATTTTATACAAAGCACATTTTTTTTACATCAATTCTATGCCAAAGATTCGCATATTCTCAGTTCAGTGATTTTGTGGATATGTGGAGAATGGGTCCTCCCCAAAAAATTTTTTTAAAGGTTTAAATTTCTTTAAATAAGGATGTTTTCCTATTAGCAATGCTGTGTGAACTGAGAGAGGTAGTATGTATGGAACTAAGCTGTGGATCTCATTGCAATCCTGTTTTGGCTCATCAGCAAAAGCCATCCCAGCCTTGATTCAAGTGATAATATGGCCCCAAAATATTGACAAGTGTTATGCAAATACAACCTAGGATAGTTTTCTTTTTTTCACAAAACTCCTACTCAGACAGTAGGTAAAGGTAAAAGTTCTCCTCGCACATATGTGCTACTAATTCCTGACTTAGGGGGCAGTGCTCAACTCCATTTCAAAGCTGAAGAGCCAGCGCTGTCCGAAGACGTCTCCGTGGTCATGTGACCAGCATGACTCAACACCGAAGGTACACGGAATGCTGTTGCCTTCCCACCGAAGGTGGTTCCTATTTTTCTACTTGCATTTTTACCTGCTTTCAAACTGCTAGGTTGGCAGAAGCTGGGACAAGTCCCAGGAGCTCACTCCGTTACACGGCTAGGGATACGAACCGCCAACCTTTCTGATCGACAACCTCAGCGTCTTAGTAATGGTCTCTAAACCACCCAATAATCCAGTATTTTTCAACCTCAGCAGCTTTAAGAGGTGTAAACCAACTCTCAGAATTCACCAGTCAGTCATGCTGGCTGGGGAACTCTGGGAGTTGAAGTCCACACATATCAAAGTTCCTGAGCTGAGCAACACTGCTATAATCCAGGGGTCTCCAACCTTTGCAACTTTAAGTCTGAAGGACTTCAGCTCCCAGAAAGCTGGCTGGAGAAGTCTGGGAGCTGAAGTCCTTCAGACTTAAAGTTGCAAAGGTTGGAGACCCCTGCTATAATCAATCCAATGGTAATCGGAACAAAGGTTTACCCACTGTTTTTTCTACTTGTTTTATCATTATAACAAAGCGTTCATTGTTGTAATGGTTAGTAATGTTGGGCTACAAACAGAGACGCTAAGATTTTGGATTTGGGTTGGGGAAATCCTGATTGCGGTCCTCATTTGATCACAAAGCTCACTGAGGCACACGAGACCCATCAGCCCCAATGATTCTTGTAGGGCTACAATGAGGTGAGATGTCCCAGCTCCACGTAGGCCACCTCGACCTTCGAAGAGAACAGGAAGGAGACGAATGTAGTGACAAAGGCATCAGGAGAGTTTAGAGCTAGCAGATTCCGTTGGCTTCGCCCCAGCACAATTGGGAAGAGGGTCGCTGTAGGTTGGTGGGCATGAATTCTGCTCCCCCAGCCCCACCAAAGTGTGCAGCAACACCAAGCGTGCAACAGGGTAGTTGCAAGAGCCCCCTGCCTTCGGTTTCATCGCTGACCTGCCGAGCCAAAGGGCACCTCTGAGCATTCTCCTGCTGAGCTCTGCTCCATGCTCCTCCCCGAGAACAGAATCATTAAAGGTCAGGAAGTGGCCATGAATCCAGAGAGGATGGCAAGCAGGGAGAGCCGTCCCCGCCCAGCTGCCCCCCCCCCAACCTTCCCACCAACTGCCTGCTGCAGCAAATTCAATCTCCCCCACACGGTGCTTAAACTGACACAGACATTCCACATAAAATCCCCTTTGATCGCAGAAATGCCTGCCCAGAGCTACAATCTGACCTGCCTGCCAGCCGTTATCCTCTCTTTTCTTTCTTCACGCCCTGGGAGTGGAAGAAAGATCTGGAAAGGAGGAGGCACGTGGCTATGGCGGTACGGAAAACCGGCCTCTTCCGACTCGTTGGGTCGCTCAAGATGTGGCCACGCCACAGAGGTGCAAGGCCAAAGCCTGGTTTCCAGAAGCCAGCAGACCGTCTGCTATGACATGGCGGCTGGTCGCTGCCCCCCCCCCCCACCTAGCAACCCCAGACAATCCCAGATTCACTATTAATCCCCGCCGAGGAGATAACCTGAGGCCAAGCGTTAGCCTGGAATAGCCAAGTGTGCTAATTAGAGGCGTAAAAGGTGTGTGTGTGTGTGTGTGGAAGGCGGGGATGGAGAGAAGTGGGAAGCGGGAAGGTGTGGATCAACGAGGCGCAGTTGAGAAAGGCTTGCTAGCACCAACCATTGGAAGGTTCCTACCTCATGCGGAAAAGTCAGCAGCCAAGGAGCTAGATCACTGCTTAAGAGAGCGTTTGCTGCAAATTTGTTTGCTTCTTTCATTTTGTCTAACGCTCTAACGTCTGGGAGCTGAAGTCCTTCAGACTTAAAGTTGCAAAGGTTGGGGACTCCTGCAATATCCCATTGTGGTAATGACTCTTCATGGTATTTTAGTATTTTCAGCCCAGTTTTAGCTCTGGTGTTTTGGATCAAGTGAAGAAAACTTCGAGAAGAAAATCATACAACCGAGGACTCCCACAATCTGCTTCCTTCCTACCGACTTACTCATTTCTTGTGATAATGTGCAAAATTTTCAACCTCTCTGGGTTGCCCTTGTGTCCCCGGAAGATCTGCATCTGATATTATCTTGCCAGAAAAAAAAAATATTTTTTTTAAAAAAAAAAAGGCCAAGCCAAACCTAAAGTGATAACTTTAGGATGAAATTTTAAAAAGTAATGAATTCCTCTGAGGAATACTTCTCCGCTTCTGTTCGCTTTCTCTCTTTCTCTCACACCATTCAGCGCCCCGTATTCAACATATAAGGAAATGTTGAGCCTTTTGTGACCCGTCCACTTTTCACACCTGCTGTGACAGCTTCTAGTTGTGCTAAAAAGCCATATGACACCTCCAGAGATGCCCTTGAAGATGGTTGCAGAATGTGCAGGACAAGAGTTGGGATTATTTATTTATTTACTTTTGAGACAAGGACCGTACATTGCCTCAGCAGAGTGATAGGGCTCACATTCCCCCAAAGTAGGAACAGGGAAACGACCGTATTTTTCGGAGTATAAGACGCATCTTTTTGCCTCAAAAAAGAGGCTGGAAATCTGAGTGTGTCTTATACACTGAACAGCCATTTTTGGCCTCCTGAAACCCTGCCCCCTTTGCAAAAATGGCAGTGCATAGCCTTTAGGAGGCTTCCAGGGTGAAAAATGGGCCATTTTGGGGGTGGGGGAAGCCCCCTAGAGCCCTCTACATAGCCACCTAAAGGCTATTTTTTTGACCAAAAAATGGGTGTTTTTGGGAGATCTGCAGAGTGCAAAAACCTTTTTAAAAATTTGCCTCTTCAAAATCTTGATGCGGCTTATACTATGGTGCGTCTTATATTCCGAAAAATACATTACATAGGATTTAATGTAACTTTATCTTGATGCACTAAAGTTGATAAATGAAATAGAGCTCATGATCATTCATCATATATGTTAATTGACTTTTTTCCCCCCTTTGCATTAAAGAAATCATACTTTGGTGGGAATTTTGGAGCCACATCTATGATTTTGGAAAGTTGCAGGCAGCTCAGTTTAGAATTTGCAGAGTTGTCAAGGTTCTGACCACAGAATAGGAGCTACCACCCATTAAGGATGGTTCCCACCTGGGCAATTAGAGATCCACATGGTTTCCTTCAACTTTTCTGAAGATTGTCTCACCGTGTTTGAAAGCCATTCTGACCTAATATCCAGAGATCAGTTGTGATGAGTTCTGAACAAGCGTTGACCATTTACTAGAACCAAGCAGTTCATTCATTCCATTCTCATAGGACAATAGCTAAAGATATTGGTGCAAAATATAAGTGGCATCTGACCAGGGTCCATTTCTCATATCAAGTTTGTCAAGAAGGATCTATTAAGTCTTCCTATCACCCATCTCCTCCCACTTATGACTGCAGGATTGTAGCTTTGTTGCTTGTATCCTTACGGTTTATATTGATATTGATAAGTTTTCTGATTGCTTATTTGTACCCTATGACTATCATTAAGTGTTGTATCTTTTTATTCTCCTTATGTACACTGAGAGCATCTGCACCAAAGACAAATTCCTTGTGGGTCCAATCATACTTGGCCAATAAAAAATTCTGTTCTATTCTATTCTATTCTATTCTTTCTTCTCAACCATAACATGGTTGGCTTGCTTATGGTAAAAGCATGTTGTGTGAACTCAGGTAATATGACCTCTCCAAGAAATCATGAGCAACAAGTAACTAAGCAAGGTGCTATGGCTTAGTGCTTCATGGAAATCATATGTGTAGTCACAAGCCTCCAAACTTTGTTAATGTCCTCCTTCCCAAAAGACTGACACCCTCCTCAAAAAAGGCAATATTGAGAGGTAATAAAAGGTAATAAGACTCTTGAAAGAGAGGGTTATACAAATAAAAGCAGTAAGTCTGGCTGCCTTTTGAGGCAATTTGACAAATTCTCTTAGTTCAGAAGGCTACATACAGGTAGACCATTGAGTAGAGCCAATTAGAAAGTTTGCTTCTGAGTGAAACTACTGATTGCAGCCTGTGAAGACTCAAGTGGCTTGTGTTGATGTCACCAGAAGGACTAATGTCTCCTGTAGGAATTTGTTCAGTTGTTTATCTTCACTCAGGTCTCTTCAACAATAACACAACCTAGTGGTTGTGCCCAAACTCTGGAGCTCTTGACTGACATAGACATTTTGGTGAGTTTAGTACTGTAAGGAGCCCCAGACCACTCCCGAGGAAGTGGAACGTCTGTCAATTTGAACTGAGGTAACGGAATGTGAGGCAACTGGCAGTTGGAACAGAGTTCTTTTCAGGTGGGGAGGGGGAGTAGAACTCCTTAGCATCAGAGCATGTTAATTACTATATAAGGAATGCTAATGGTCTGATAGTCATTTCAAAGAATCCTTTCTTAGCGAGCACCTAGAAGCCAAGAAGAACATACATGCCAAATTTCAGGTTTGTAGGCTTTACGGTTCTGGAGATTTTAGATTAGTGATTGGTACTTGGCTTTTATATAGAGAGATTGGGGGAGGGTGGATAGACTTTTGTTTGATGTGTTAACAAAAGCCCATGGACAACCTGCTAGAGCTTAGCTGAAAACTTATCCAAACCATGTTTTGCTTAAAGTTGGTTTATCAAATGAAAGCTCAGGACTGAATTGGTTGGAAACATCAATGCATTGGTTGGAAGAGGCCTTCATCATGCAGTGTCTAGACAATGGCTAAGATGATGATGATGATGATGATGATGATGATTAAATGAGCTACAACCTGTTGTCTAGGTTTCTACCCTACCCTAAAGATTAAGCAGGCAAACCATACTTGATTCTATATGTGCTGGATGAGAAGTCACTTTTAGAATTCAGAGTAAAAGTCAGCTATGGCGAATCTTTGAGACACCAAGTGCCCAAACTGCACGTGTATACCCAAACTGAAAGATGCGTGCATGTGCGTGAATGTGCACAAACATGCATGTGTGAATGTGCAGGCATGTGGAGGCGTGTGCATGTACGCAGCAGAGGCCCGAAGACCAGCTGGCTGGCAGGAGGTGGGGCCTCCCAACACCGGCAGCGCCGCAAGTGGTAAGATCTTTCTCTTTCGTGAGCTTCTGTTTCGTGATTTTCAGGGAAACAGGAGCTCATGAAAGAAACGGCACAGAGATCTGACCTGGGGAGACAGCGCAAGTGCCGACAGAGAGGGCTCTGCATGCCACCTCTGGCAGGTGTGCCATAGGTTCACCGTCACATTTTGTTTTGCAGCACCAAGAATCTGGAGCATGAGAAATGAAGAGTTTTTATAGTCTTTTCTCCTAAACATTTTTTTCCCCCCTTCCCTAAAATTTAGCTGTGAGTGTAAGGAAAAAGGGGAAGAATAACATTATTAAATATTGGGGTCATTTGTTACCAATTATCAGTCATCTGGAAATTTACCCAGTAGATTCATACACGACTTCTTCCACTGCGAGATGATACAGCTATTTGCTTGTTCTGCTGCTCTGGGTTTTAGGCAGCATCTTATTTAATGATGTATCAACTAGTCGCTTTTATTATTTGACTTGCACAGGGAGGTGCGTTTTAGGCTGCCTTTTGAATAGCGCATTTCACCATTCGCTTTTAAAAAAATGTAATATTGGAATGTAAATGCAGCAAATAAAGGGAAGCACAAAAATAGGAAGGTGGTGTTGGTCTCCTTTGAATGGAGCTGTTGTTGACCAGACGTTCTTCTTAAGAGGAGAAATTAAAAAGGAAAAGGAAATACATTTGATAAAAGAATTGGTCCTATTCCTCTTAATCTTGGCCTCTGTGCCTCTCCTATACCATGAATAACTGCGCAATTTGACAGATTTAAAATTATTTAATACTATCTTTTGGGAGACCATGTGTCTTAGGAGGAAGGACAAAAATTGTGAGGCTCTTGACCGATTGCTCGAGTTGGGAGGTGAAAGAATAAAATGCTTACAAGCTATTCCATCCAATGAAACTTCTCAGTGATGAATTAAATTAAATCCTCATCATTTAAAGGTGCGGGAGACAGGAAGCAGTCAGCAAATGGAGGGAGTAGAGGAGTTATTTCCAAAAAAGGGTGGTCCTATTTGGAATTCTTTTAATTTGGAAAAGGCGGGGGTCATTTTAACCGGGATCCCACCCACCCACACAATTTTTTAAAACAGGGGTCGCCAACCGTTTGGACTTCAGGGACCACTAAATTCATAACTTTAAATCCTGCGGACCACTAATATGATTTTTTAAGAAAGATAAATAGTATTTAGTGCAATATAAAAATGCAAATAAGTTTTCTATGGACCACCAAATTTTTCTCAAGGACCACTGGTTGGTGACCGCTGCTTTAAAACACTCCCTGCTGAAAATAATTCAAAAAAAAATCTTGGGACTGAGGACTGACTCTGTCAGCCCAGCCTCTTTACTCCACTTTCTGGAGCTCTCAGTCCGCCTAAAGCTCTTCGGTGCAGCCTCCTTGGTCTCCCCCACAAACAGTGCCAAGCGAGATGAACCACAGAGCTGTCTGGATGGCAGGCAGCTTGCAACATGCCCAAGTCCAACCGAACAAAGTAAACATTTGTTCCCAAACAAAGATGCACGGAGTTTGAGCATCCCACACTGTTTTAGGTAATTTCCAACGGGAGAGCAAAAAAGGAACTGCGCAGTTTGGCTGAGTTTTAAAGCATGTTAATCACGCAAATGCAAGAAAATGTTGCAGAGCTCAGACGGCTGGAGGACATTAAAATAGGGCAAGACCACCCATGCAGCTTTGTGGTTAACATTGGCAAAGAGGCAGCATGGATCCCCCCTGCGACTCAGCACTGGTAACACCTTGCTGGTCCCTAGGTTAGGAAAGAAGTTCCTAACTTCTCTACCTTCCACCCAAATGCCTTTTTAAAAAATTAAATAAAATAGCTATATATGTGTGTGTGTTAGGTTTTTGAGCTGATCAATATATGACACAAATATGTATGTATGGTATGTATGTATGTATGTTACGTTTTTGAGCTGATCAATAAATAGGTCAGGGAGACTAGGATAGATTGGGGCCTAACAGGGTGTTGTGGAAACAATTATATATATATGTTAGTTTTATGAGCTGATCAATAAATATTTATTGATATATTTATTGATCAGCTCATAAAAGTAACACACATAATAAAAAAAATCACACAACGGAATTCATGGCTTTCTGTCTAGATGGTCTCTGGTGATGAGCCGAAAGGCAGAAAAGGAAACAGTATGCTTCCTCCCTTAATTGGGGCCCTAACAGGGTGTTGTGGAACAATTATATATATATATATATGTGTGTGTGTGTGTGTGTGTAGGTTTTGGTTTATTCAGGTCTTTTCCCGTGTAAAATTAAAAGTGTTCGCCAAAAGACTTTTAATTTTACATGGGAAAAGACCCGAATAAACGAAAACCTACATATCTATACCCGTGAAAATCTACAAAAATCTATATATGTGTGTGTTATGTTTGTGCTGATAAATACACACACACACATATATATTCTGGCTTAGCATGTTGCAAGAACCCAGAGACAAACGTGTTTTGCTGCTTTGTGCTGCCTGAACCCAGCATTATAATTTGAAAAGCATGGGATAGGAATTACAGTTAGTCCTCGACTTACGACCACAACCGAGCCCAGAATTTATGCTGCTCGTCACGTGATTTGCGCGCCCGCTTTACAACCTTTCTTGCCACAGTTAAGAGAATCACTGCAGGTTGTTAAGTGGGTAACAGTGTTATTAAGTGAATCTGGCTTCCGTGTTGACTTTGCTTGTCAGAAGGTTACAAAAGGTGATCACACAACCCTGGGGCACTGGGACCGTCATAAATATGAGGCAGTTGCCAAGCATCCGAATTTTGAGCAGGGATGCTGCAACCGTCGTAAGGGTGAAAACCGGTCGTAAGTCACTTTTTTCGGTGCCGTTGTGACTTCAAGCGGTCACTAAACAAGTCAAGGACTATCTGTTGTGTGCAATTGTTTATTTAAAAACATAACTGAGTCTTGGCCAAGACAATTGGATGCAAACTGCAGTTAGATGTGATGAGGATCTGTGAACACATGCTCCTTCTCCATTTATTTATTTATTATTAGGTTCCAAGTAGCAAATGGGTTGCCATGACAAATAAAACAAGGGAATCGCTCCGTTCAAGAGGACCCAAAATCAGCCAACGCAAACCTTCTTAAGAAGTTTGTTCTTAAGAGGCCCAGAATATAACTTTGTATTCTTCCCAAATAGATCTCTTTGCCAGGGGTCAATCAGGGATAACTGCTGAACTGTGCTAAGCCATGGCTTGTTTTAACCTCCGATATCAACAAGCCAAGGCGGCTCGGGGGCCTGGCGGTTAAGGGTGATAGGCTTGTCAACCATAAGGTTGGTAGTTCGAGACCCAAGGATGATTGGGTGAGCTCCTGTTACTTGCCCAAACCTTGCAAATGCAAGCAGATAAATAGGTACCACTTAGGTGGGAAGGGAACAGCGTTCCGTGTGCTTAAATGGCACATACAGTTATGCTGGTCACATGATCATGGGGCTACCTTCAAACTGGTGGTGAAATTCAATTTTTTTTTACTAGCGGTTCTGTGGGTGTGGCTTGGTAGGCGTGGTGTGGCTGGGTGGGCGTGGCTGGGTGGGCGAGGCAGGGGAAGGATACTGCAAAATCCCCATTCCCACCCAACTCTGGGGCCAGCCAGAGGTGGCATTTGCTAGTTCTCCAAACTACTCAATATTTCCGCTACCGGTTCTCCGAACTACTCAAAATTTCTGCTACCGATTCTCCAGAACCTGCTGGATTTCATCCCTGCTTCAAACAATGCTGGCTACCTCAGCTAGGAAACCGCCCACTAGAGTTGGACATGGCTGGTCCAGAGAAACCTTTACCTTGAACAAACCATGAAGATTGGGTTCATAGAAGACGTTAGGTCAAAAGCAAGCAAGCCACATCAGTGGTGGGATTCAAATAATTTAACAACCGGTTTTCTGCCCTATTGACCAGCTGCGCAAGCGGTGCTCGGTGGTCATGTGACTGGGTGGGCGTGGCCAACTCAACGTCACTCATGTTGATGGGCGCTTCTCCCATGTAATAAGGGTTAACCAGAGAGGCAGTTTCTGTAAGCAGGGTAATAAAGATTAGGCTAGAAACAACACCACAATGTTTTCTTCCTGCCTTCCTTACATGATTAGCCCTGTAAAGTGGGGGGGAAATGAAGTAAGATTTCTTCCAACAACCGGTTCTCCAAACTGCTTAGAAAGTTAACAACCGGTTCTCCCAAATAGGTGCGAACTGGCTGAATCCCACCACTGAGCCACATTATGGCTGAAGTGTGATCTATGAACCCAACCAGCAAGAACCTGTTCACACATGCTGTGGGACCTAAGAATAGGTGATCTTTATCTTTCCCCCAGCTCAAGGCAGTGCCTGTTGTTTAGGATCAATGCAAAGCAACAGCACCTTCCATTCTTGGCTTGCGTACAGCATTACTCCTGGGGTGATTTATTAACCATATACTGCACTCCGTGCAAATGACAGTCCAATCAGATTTGCCATGGGAAGAATTAGTAAGCACCCCGCAGTCAGCCTACACCCTTAACTGTTACTAATAGTTAACAAAGCATGAAGCCAAACCTTCCTGGTTACCAACGCTGTAACGTATTAGAGAGGGCATTCTCTGCTTAACTATTTTAATTAAACTTATACTCCACCTTTACTTCAGGAGCTCAAAATGGCCTACAGAGAGACCCTTCCCCACCTCCAGTTCTTTCTCACAACTACAATTTGGTGAGATAATTAAGCATGATAATAATTTAATTTAATAATTTATTAAATTTGTTGACCGCTCCCTCTCCCCGAAGGGACTCGGAGCGGTGCACAGGGCTAATAAAACAATAAATACATACATATAGTTAAAAACAAATTAAATATTTCCCTACGCTAAAAATTCCAATTAAAAACTAAAATCCCCATCTAAAATTTCTGGCAATGATGTGGAAATCTCCCTATGTTTAGCCTCTGGTGTAGGTTTGGTCGATCTTGGTGATACGGGGACTTCAGTTCCCAGAATTCCCCAGCCTGTGGCATTAAAGTCCAGTCTTTAAAAAACCAAAAACTACTTTAGTGTACTGTATATAAAATGAAAGCTGAAAAGCCTATAACTTTCTTTCTTTCTTTTTCTTTTCTTTTTCTTCCTTCCTTTCTTTCCTTTTTCTTTCTTTCCTTTCTTTGTTTCATCTTTTCTTTCCTTCCTTTTCCTCTTTCTTTCTCTTTCCTTTATTATTTTCCTTCCTTCCTTCCTTTTTCTTTCTTTCTTTCCCCTTTCTTTTCTTCTCTTTCTCTCTCCCTTCTTTTCCTCCCTCCCTCCTTCTCTCCCTCCCTCTCTTCCTCCCTTTTTTGTTCTCCTCCTTTCCTTCCTTTCCTTTCCTCCCCTCCCTCCCCATCTCTCCCCCATTTTTTTAAAACCTCTGATTTAAAAACAAGTCACGAAAAAAACCCCATTTCTTTACGGTGCCATTGAGCAAGGTGATTTTTCAGGTCCCCAGTGGAACTGAAAAGTGCATTCATTTCCTCCCGTCCTCTCTCCTGCCTCTCCTCCTCCCTACTCAATCCCATACGTTCACGCAGTTCTGCTCCTAGGCTGGGCCACAACCTCCCACGTTCCACCTCGATGAACCCCCAAATTCTAGGCTCAGACAAACTGCTTCCAATCAACACATCAAGGATTTGTGCACAGTTGGCTAGTTTGCATAAACATCTATCCAGTACTTTAAACGCCATGCGGAAAGAAAGTCCAGCCCCCCCCCTCCCTCCCTTCCCCTTCTCTGCTTCAGAATTGAACAATGGTAGGAAAGGATGCAGGTGTCAGCAAAAGCCATAAGGGACAAGCTCCACTCAGGCTTTTGCTCTCTGGCCAGGCACCCTTTGGATCCTAGAAATCCACCCTTTCTAGGCTCCACTCTTAGAACTGGAATGTCTCTAACCGTGGCAACTTCTAGACTTCAACTCCCAGAATTCCCCAGTCAGCCATGAGAGTTGATGTCCAAAGTCTTAAAGTTGCGAAGGTTGGACACCCCGTTCCTAGAACTTCCCAGCCAGCACGGCTGCTCCTGAGAATTCTGGATGCTGCATTCACGTGTTGCAGGATTGGAGGAGAAGGTTGTGGAAAAAGCTGTAACAATACACAACACCAAGCCCTTCTGAAATAGACAAAACACCCTTCTGTCCCTCCCTTGTAGATAAGGCACGCAATTTGCACAACAATCTATCTCTACCCAGCACCAGGGCAAGAAATTTAAGAATAGGTTAAAGTTCTCGTTTAATAACAGCCACAATTAGGATCAAGGGAGTTGTTAAGTGAAGCGCTCACTCAGTGGAACCGCGACTGTGCTTATTATGTTCTTCTTTCAGCTTCACAGGCTCGCGAATACCGACATTGCTGATAAAGTTGCTTTTTTGTCGCCCCTTTGGATGGTCGCTAAACAAGGCAGTCACTAAACAAGGAGTACCCATAAAAGAAAACAAGGTTTCCCTGAATTAAATGGCATCTAAGGTTCTAAGCGCATCTTCCACTGTTTTGAGGAAGTCAGCAACATCCAAGGATAGGAGCCGAGGTGGCGCAGTGGCCAGAGTGCAGTACTGCAGGCTACTTCTGCTGACTGCCGGCTGACTGCAATTTGGCCGTTCAAATCTCATCAGGCTCAAGGTTGACTCAGCTTTCCATATCCTTCTGAGGTGGGTCAAATGAGGACCCAGATTGTTGGGGGCAAGAGGTTGACTCTGTGAACTGCTTAGAGGGGGCTGTAAAAGCACTATGAAGCGGCATATAAGTCTAAGTGTTATTGCTATTTCTCCCCTTCCTTTTCTTGGCCCTGGTGGTGCAGTGGTTAGAATGCAGTATTGCAGGCTAACTCTGCTCACTGCCAGCAGTTTGATTCTCACTGGCTCAAGGTTGATTCAGCCTTCCATCCTCCTGAGGTGGGTAAAATGAGGACCCAGATTGTTGGGGGCAATAAGTTGACACTGTAAACCGCTTAGAGAGGGCTGTAAAGCACTGTGAAGTGCTATTGCTATTTTCCTTCCTTCCTTCCTTCCCTCCCACCCTCCCTCCCAGTGGTTAGAATGCCGGCTGACTGCAATTTGGCCGTTCAAATCTCATCAGGCTCAAGGTTGACTCAGCCTTCCTAACTCTGCTCGCTGCCAGCAGTTCGATTCTCACTGCCTCAAGTTTCACTCAGCCTTCCATCCTTCCGAGGTGGGTAAAATGAGGACCCAGATGGTTGAGGGCAAGAGGCTGACTCTGTAAACCGCTTAGAGAGGGCTTCTAAAGCACTGTGAAGCGGTAGATAAGTCTTAAGGCTATTGCTATTGCTATAGGAGGCAATTAGATCCAGAAAGAAGGGCTGTTATTTTTACAGTGCTACCTTTCTTCTGAGTTGACCTATTCGATGGTGCTCCAAGCCTTAAACGTAGCAGTCCCCTCCCTACAGCCCACCCATTCCACTCCCCCACCCACCCACCCACCCCCGCAACCTTCCTCTGCTGTAGAGAAAACTCTGGTAGAGGAAAGGAGAAGAACAAAAGGGTTCGAGATTTTGGGGAGGGGTCAGCGTTTCAGGCAACTGGGAGGAAAGCAGCCTGAGCTAATCAGGTGCCAAGTGGCAGAGCATAAGAGGAAGAAAATCAGCCGACTGCAGGCGCACTGCTGGCAGGGAGTCTCTGCTCAATCTTTCTGCAGGTTTCAGGCTGTTAGACAACTAGGCCAGAAGGCCTGAAAGTGCAATCAGCATTTAACCGCCGGGGCCAACAGCAATCACAGCGGTGAGAAGGAGTAGGTGGAGCGGTGCCAGAGGCCCCTGAGAAAAGGGAGCAGGAACGCACCGGAACGGTTGCAGCCCCGCCACCGGAGGTGGGAGCCTCCGCGGCCAACCCCGCTGCTGAGGAAACTACTGTCTCCCTTGCGCCACCCACCTTTATTCAACTGCACACATGTTGCGGGATAGGATCCCGGCTTGGAGCGACGCAGGGCATGTGACTGCGCACAAATAAACAGCCCTCCCTGAAAAGCAGGCTCAGATGCAGGGCAGGCTCTTGTTTGCACAAATAGCCATTGGCAACCCAAGGAGAAAATCAGCGGGCTTCCATCTGCCAGCGCATATGCGGGATGGAAAATGCAGGCCGTGTGTCGACAAGGCAGCATCAAAATGGGGTGGGGGAGACAGAGAGAGAGAGAGGCGGAGGGAAGAAGAGCAGGAAGGACCTACCACAGTAACCTTTGCAGTAGTCTGTGTGTGTGCGCGTGTGTGTGTGTGTAAGTGTGTAGAGAAGAGCCGAGGCTTAACTCTTTCCAATCAGAGCCTAACGATGCTCCCCACCACTGCGGCTTGGCAATTCCTCCATCTCCCCTCCATCGCCCCCCCCCCCCTAAAAAAAAGGCTCCGGGATTCCTGCCTTCAAAATCGCACTCGGAAGGAGCGAGAGTGCAGAGCTGAACTGCTCGTTAAGGGCCGCTCATTAACAGCCCTCTGGGATGAGCAGGGTAACCGGGGCACCTGCGATCTCTGGCTAATGAGCTCCATTACTGTCCTGAAGCCCTGAGCACAAATGAGGGGGCAGAGGAGACTTTTCGTGATGGATGCCGGAGAGCCACCAGCCCATCGTCCCCAATTCTGATGGCCGCGCATGGGAGCCGTTAGCTGACAACCCGAACGAGAGTCTCCAGGAGGCAAGGCGGGAGGGCGTCGTGGGCCTGCGGCGCACGGAGATCCGCCAAACTCCCGTTGCCGTGGGCCCCCTCGCCTTTATCCATGCATGGAGGAGCATTTGGGGCCTCTCAAGAGCTTCAAAGTTGAGCCATTGCAGGAGGACAGAGGCAGAGAGACACAGAGAGAGAGACACAGAGACAGAGAGACACACAAAGACGACACGGCCACATCCCTGCCACCACACCCCGGATCAAGGTTTTAGCCTCAGCTTGGAATTAGGAAAGGAAGCTTGATTTGAGTCACTGGGGTGGGGCCTGAGACGGCAGGAGATTCGACCGCTGAGGAGCACTCGTCCTTGCCACAAGACGTCTGTGTGTGTGTGTGTGTGTGTGTGTGTTACATCCTCAACACATTCCCCTCCTCCCTTCGCCCCATAACCTCATCTCAGGGCCCTCCTGCTGCCCTGGGTGGGCGTCACCGCGTTCAGAGTCTTGGCAAGGATGTGGGGAAGCTCACACAGGAACCCATCACCACAATGCATCCTCTTGGGAAGCGAGGTAGGGACAGGATCCAAGGGAAACTCCAGAGGCCCACTGGCACGTCTATTGTCCAAGCTGACACCCTCCCTTTCTGCTTGTTCCAAACCCCCTAAACCCCCCCCTGCCCCGCCCCAATCCCAAGTGCCTGTAGGGACTCAGGAGCAGCAGCCCTGCCCTCTAAAACTAAGCCAGGCAAAGGGACAGTCCAGCTGGGCTCCACGTATGCCCCGAAGTGGTCTTCATCGCGTTCCATAAGGAAGCAGACGGAGAAATGGCAGCCTCGAAACCCTCGCCTTGGATTTGATTTAATCATCCTAGTATTTGGCACAACGTCGTTCTCTTTAGACAATGGGTTGACTTAAGAGTGCCATCAAGCATGGCTCCCTGATGGAGAATTCTCAATCACCATACCAAACTACACTTCCCAAGGTTCCAGAGGAGAGAGGGGCCAACAGCTTGACCATTAAAGTGATTTCGAACCAACCCACATTTGTAGCGCAGATGTTCCTCCAGGGTCCTACTGCAAAGTCAGCATGGGATCCTTGTCCTTTAATTGGTCTGAGATCATTACCCAGCCTCTGTTGCTTGTCCAAGGAGCTTAGAAAAACCCAAATGCGCCAATCAAAAGAAGCGCGGAGGGAAACCAGGCTCCAGATCCCAGGATGTTGCAAAAGAACAAAACCGGGAGGGCGACTGTTGTAATCCTCGCGAGCATCCCACTCGTGCTAAGGTGGGGGCTGTTTATCTGAGCCTTACACCTGCATTCAGTGGGAATCACAGCTTGGTGGGGGTTAATTGTTTGGTCAGCTGCTCCAAGCTCCTGGCCAGCCCTGCACAAATCAATCCTATCTTTCCTCCCCGCTCCCCATTCCAATTCTGGATTTCAGTCACCCCATAAACATAGCCAAGATTCCTTCCTTCTTCACCTATCGCTTGGGCTGAAGAAGCTGTTCCACCTGGAAGCAGCTATGCTCCTCCAGCACACTTTCTGCACCAAGGGATGAGATGGGAACCAAGGACAGACAGTGAAGGGCCAAGGTTTAGTGTGGGGGGGGGAGGGCGGACATTATCACCACAAGCACACCTAAACAGAGAAGCCAAGAGGCTACACACCACCCCGCTGGGCATTATCCTATCAACACCCAGCAGAGTCTCTCCTACAGCTCCACCCACCCCATCTGCAGAATGAGGGTACCCTGAAGGAAAGCAGCTCCTATGGCTAATCAATACAATACAATACAATACAATACAATACAATACAATACAATACAATACAATACAATACAATACAATACAATACAATACAATACCAGAGTTGGAAGGGACCTTGGAGATCTTCTAGTCCAACCCCCTGCCTAGGCAGGAAACCTATACCACTTCAGACAAATGGCTACCCAACATCTTCTTAAAGACTTCCAGTGTTGGGGCATTCACAACTTCTGGAGGCAACTTCTGTTCCACTGGTTAATTGTTCTAACTGTCAGGAAATTTCTCCTCAGTTCTAAGTTGCTTCTCTCCTTGATTAGTTTCCACCCATTGCTTCTTGTCCTGCCCTCAGGTGCCTTCAGGTGCCTTGACTCCCTCTTCTTTGTGGCAGCCCCTGAGATATTGGAACACTGCTCTCATGTCTCCCCTAGTCCTTCTTTTTATTAAACTAGACATACCCAGTTCCTGCAACCGTTCCTCGTATGTTTTAGTCCCCAGGGTACAAGGGCAGAAACATAGAGAAAGCCAACGGCTTGAGGTTCACCATGAGCTTTGCTCTCCGGGGCCGACCCTGTGCCTTTAAGGAAGAGGCAGGAGGCAAGGGGCTGCAGCCACAGGCTAGCTAGAAGCTTCCATCTGTGCTTGCTGGAACTTCCCTTAAAACATTGCTTCCCCCTCCCCTTTTATTTTTTAAAGAATCAAGGCAACACCCTTCCAGGGCAGGTGCTGATAACCCCTCCCTGGAGCCTGTGAGTCAACCCACCGAGGGTTTTTGGAAAGCAGCCCCGTTCCGATGACAGTCTCTCTTCCACCACCACCACCACCCCCTCCCCAATTTCCTTCCCTCTCCAAAGCACACCATTCTTATGTTGTCCACGAAGCCATCTTACTCCCATCAAACGAGAATGACAGCCCCCGCAGGCAGCCCTGAGCTGGAGGAGGAGGAGATGTGGAAGGGAGGGAAGAGAGAGAGAGAGAGAGATTCTCCGCTTCTCACAGAAAGACTCTGTAACTTCCTGGCTCCATGCAAAATCTCCACCCCCAGGGACGCACTCAGCCTGTTCCCGAGATAGAAGGGAGGGAGCCAAGCTGCCCTTGTGCTCCTTCCAAGCCCTCCCCGGACTAAGAACAGCCAGGCAGGGTACAGAGGGTGTTTTGAGGGGGGGGGAATGTGGCTTGAGCCCAGAGGCTCTGTTTTCCCTGTAGTGGGGGGGGGGGGGAGAGCAAACTGACCCTGCTTTAAAGGAATGAGAGCAAAGACACCAGATACTTGACATTCCTTGGCTTGGCTCAATGCGCCCCAGAAACGATGTGGAACCAAGAGTCCTGCCCCCCCCCCATCACAGGTCTGCCCCCCCCCCACTTGTTGGAACAGGAGTTGCAATCTCCTTAGGTGATTAAAGACTTTAAAGGCTCCCCCCACCACATTTTCCTAAGTTATGGGCGGGCATCTAGCTGTGCAGTCAGCAGCAAAAATGTGGCTTGAGAAAGGAACCTTTATCCTAGTTTGTTCTTGGCTCTACTGGTGATCCCTGGGCCACAGCTCCCCCCCCCCAGTCTCCTCTTCCCCCCCTCCACCCACCCGCAAGGCCCGACTGACCCACAGTTGCAGACTCAAAGTCTTCCCACCCATCTTTCCCCCCCACCCAAATGAAAAGTTGCCAGAGCGGAGCCGCGCATTCCCCCCCCCCCCCCGTCTCTCTCTCCTTGCTCATGGCGGTAGACACCCCTTTCCTGTCAAAGCACCCCCAGCCTCTGACCCCCGTGCTGTACAGGGGGTCCCCCTCCATTAATGTTTACTCGGCTAGTTAACAAGTGCAGGTTGCTATGGCAACCCATTCAAGCTGGGGGATCTACCAAGGTCCAGCAGAGTTGTGGTGGAGCAAGCCAGACAAGACATCCTTTGCCACAGATGTGTGTGTGTGTGTGTGTGTGTGTGTGTTTGTGTGTGTCGCTTTGGAGAATGCACCAGGCGCTTACAAAATAATGTCCTCGTCCTCCCCCAGTCACTGTCTTTCACGCACACATCCCACCCTCTTTTTTCCCCCTCTTCTGCCCCTCTTATCCCCAGTCCCGGATCTTTCAGGATTGATGGGATCCGATGGTTCTTACTAAAAAGACCGAGCTGCCCCTTCTCCTCCCGATGACTGCCCATAATAGATTGGGTGGCGGGAGGAGGAACCAGGGCAGGGAGGGTTTTCCCACGCACCCCTTCCTTCGCTTCTGAAAACTCAGCAGGCTTCTGAAAGGATCCCGAAGAGATCTCCGGTGGGTGTGCTTCTCTGAGCCTGACGAAAAGCACCACCGGCTTGTGATACAGCTTCTCTTTCCCTCCCACCCACCTCCCCACCCCCACAAGGCCGGTTCAATTCCTTAAATCAGCAGGATGGCTCCTCGGAAGATGCCCCTGCTGCCAGATCGCTCCGCTCCCACCCTCCCAGCAGGGAAAGTGCAAAGCGGCATCTCTGGTGCCAAGCCTTTTAGTTTTTAATTATTGTAATGATTGATTTTTAATTTGGGCGGCCTGCCTTTCCTTCGTTGTTTCCTGCTCTGCAGTTTTTCCATTGCTGGGAGCCAGCTACCTCCAAGGTTGGTTGGTTGGTTTCTTTATTTGTTCGGGTCCGTATCCTGACCGTCATTCGGCAACTCGAAGTGATGCTCCACCCCTCCCACACCTCTCCTTCTCCTCACCACCAACACCCCCCCACTCCAAAAATCGCCCAAGTTGATCTGGGAGAGAGAGAGAGAGAGAGAGAGAGGGAGAGGGAGAGGGAGAGGGAGAGAGGGAGAGGGAAAGGGCCCCAGTGGCCACGTGGCGGAGGACGGGGCTGGAATCTGGGTCTCCTGCTCTCTGCCTCTTAAGCCGGAAGAGGTCAACGTCCGATAATCAAGGCAGCGCCTACAAGCAATAACAAACCATCGGCTGCTGCCTTCTAATGGTCCCCACAACAGTCATCATCTGGTGCGCAAGGCCCCAAGACAAATTTCTCCTCCTCGCCTTGGCGGGGGCCCCGTCTGCCATTCTCTTTCCGCCTCCTCCACCGCCCCACTTTCTCTGCGCGCACCCAAACAAAATAAGAAGCAGGCAGATGAGAGAGAGAGAAAAGGGGGGGTGGAAATCTTGGGAGTCGTTGGAAAGGGCCCTCGGTGGAAGAGGGGAGCCTGAAGTGGACAATGCCGGCTTCTGTTCATTAAGCAGCTGCCCTCAGCTTTCGGGTTTTAAGGCTCCCAAGCCTCACAAGAGCTACAACTGGCCTCAGAGTCCTCTCCACCTTCCAAAACCTGTTCCCTCCCCCTTCCAAGCACACGGGCCCCGCGCACACACACAGACACACACACACACACACACCCCACCTCCGCCTAAGATTCTCTCCCCCCACCTTTCTTTTTTTTTTGCAAGCCTGCTGCTATGTGTTGAAGGCCCCTTCGATCCAACTTCTGCAAAGCGTTCTGCCAACACGCCTCTGTGCTGCATTATTTATAAAACAGAGGAGCAGAGGGCTAAGCAACAGCTGCAGAGTTCCACGGTCACCAGCCCTCCCCAGCTTTCAAGCACCAGGATACCAGAGGGCATATAGAATTGGGGAAGGGGGGGAGAGAGGGGAGGGGAAGAGGTTTTCCCCCTGCTGGTGTTGTTGTTGTTGTTTTTTGCAAGACCTTTCTCCTGAAGAGCCGCTGTGCCCCCCCCCCCCCCCCCATCCAACCCATCTCGCCCTGGCAGGAGGGTTCATGGAACATAGAAAGGACATTTCTGGGCATTTCTCCTTTTATTCCCTTTCTGAGCCTGGCTTCCAAAGATGGTGGCTGTCTGAGCCACATGAAGGAACCTCTCCCCCCCCCCGCCCCCCCTGACACACACACACACACACACACACTTCCAGCTTCGGTCTTGTGAGAGTCCTAAAACACGAAGCCTCTGATCAGACCCATGACGTTGGTCCCAGACTCTCAAAGCAG
Source organism: Rhabdophis nuchalis (assembly GCA_039707465.1). NCBI lineage: Eukaryota > Metazoa > Chordata > Lepidosauria > Squamata > Natricidae > Rhabdophis > Rhabdophis nuchalis. Next base: position 16,161,682 of record CM077654.1, on the reverse strand, counting down.
AGAGTGACTTCCTTGTGCCTGTGCGGTCAAAAGCTTGGGTCTCTCTCTTCTGCCCCCCCCCCTCACTTCCCCCCCCCCCCACATTCCCCCCACCACCACCCCAATCAGTAACTCTCCTGCATCGCGCGGTTCAGTGCCATGGGGTCCAATCAAGTCATCTTCCCTTTGAAAAGCAGAGCAGTTTCTCGTGATTGCAAAGCTGGGGGAAAGCGGCAGACAGAGACGGGGGGAAAAAAACCCACGAAGGGAGCAGCCTTGCTGGGCCAGCCCCCATTTCTCATCAGTGCAACAGAAATGGCCTTGCTTCACTGGAGCAAAATATGACCCCGGGCAGGGCGCTTACCCAATGGGGAGCATGCAAACGTGCTTGGGTTGGAGGCAACCTTTGCGTTTGAGAGCCCAGCAGAACCGGACTCTTCTCCCTTCCTGTGCACAACGGAACAATCCTGAAACCCCCTCGGGATTATTGCTATTGATATTATTTGTAGGAAGTCACAAAAATCCCTCCAGTAGAAAGAATGAAAGACTGAAAGAGAGAGAGAGAAAGAAGGAGGGAGGGTAGAAGGAGCGAGGGAGAGAGAGAGAGAGAAGAAAGAGAGAGAGAGAGACTGAAAGAGAGAGATAAGGAAGGAGAGAGAGAGAGAGAAGAAAGAAAGAGAGAAAGAAAGACTGAAAGAGAGAGAGAAGGAGGGAGGAAAGAGGGAGGGAGAAGAAAAGAGAGAGAGAGAGACTGAAAGACAAAGATAAGGAGGGAGAAAGCGAGAGAAGAAAGAAAGAAAGTGAAAGAGAGAGAGAGAAGGAGGGAGGGAGAGGGAAGAGAGAGAGAAGGAGGGAGGGAAGAGGGAGGGAGAAGAAAAGAGAGAGAGAAAGGAAGACTGAAAGAGAGAGAGAGAAGGAGGGAGGGAGATAGAAGAGAGAGGAGGAGGAAGGGAAGAGGGAGGGAGGGAGAAGAAGAAAAAGAGAGAGAAAGGAAGACTGAAAGAGAGAGAGAGAGAAGAAGGGAGGGAAGAGGGAGGGAGGGAGAAGAAAAGAGAGAGAAAAGGGAAGACTGAAAGAGAGAGAGAGGGAAGGAGGGAGGGAGGGAGGAGAGAGAGAGAAGAAAGCAAGAGAGAGAAGGAGGGAGTGAGAGAGAGAGGAGGAGAAAGGACAGAGAGAGAGAGAGAGAGAGAGAGAGGAAAATAAGAGAGAGAATGAAAGAAAGACAGACTGTTTTTCTCTTCCCCTCTCTCTGCAATCTCCTCTCTTGAAGATCTGCACCAGCTGAAGCCAAGGATGCCGATAGGATTAATCCTGCATGACTGCCCATCTCCGCAGGGGTGTCTAACACCCTCTGGCCTGCAGCAAGCTTTAGAATTCCACCAAGCCAACTTAATTCCCTTTTTTTCCCCTGCAGTGCTCCTGGGTTTGCTGCAGTCTAAGACAGGGATGCTGGATCACCCAAGAACAACAACAACAACACCACACACACACACACACACACACACACACACACACACAGGCAATATGGAGAGGGGTGGGGAGGGGTGGGGAAAATGAAGCCCAGTGGCCCCACAGCTCTCCCGCTCAGCTCTTTCCCCTCGTGTGCTCTACAACCTGGCAGCTCCTAGAGAGGGGAAAAAGATGGAGTGCCCATCAATTCACCTCCTATTGATTCGAGACTCCAAGCTATTTGCTGCTTTTTTCTTTTCTTTCTTCCTTTTTTCTTTTTTTTCTTTTTTGCATTTGGCCCCCTGGTTCTTGTTTTAATTTCCCCCACATACTAGTATTTTTGCTTGGGCAAGTTGCCTATTTTTTTATTATTATTATTATTTTTGCTCTCTTGCATGCACAGCTTTTTCTTAAAAAGAAAAAAAAAGAAAAAAAGGCCATCTCTTCAATAATATTCCTTTGACTCGGCTCCAAGTCAACCATCAGGGCTTCCAGAGCCCAAATGCCAAAATCTCCAATGGGAGACCTCCAAAAATCACATTACAGCTCTGGAATATAGCTGGGATTTATCAATGGACCCAAACACAAACAGCCAGTCTGGTGCACTGGTTAAGGTGCTGGTTTAGAAATCAGGAGACTCAAGAGTTCTAGTCCCGCTTCAGGCATGAATGCCAGCTAGGTGACTTTGGGCCAGTCACTTTCTCTCAGCCCAACCCACCACACAGATCCGATGTGGGGAAAAGAGAAAAAGGGGGGGGGGGGGACCACAGGTAGTCCTTCACTTACAACCATTAATTTACGGACTGTTCCAAGTTTCAACTGCACTCAACTCCCCTTTCTCTCCTCTTTTATTTCCTCTGGGAGGGGCCATTCACCATCTACCTGTGGCCTTACTCCGACCTGTCCTTTAGCTTTTCCCTTCCTTTTGGCAACTCTGCGCATGCGCACACTGGGAACAGGCTCCAGCTGTTCGTCTGCCTCACTGATGTCTGACTCTGAAGGCAGCTGATAACTGTCAGACGGCTCTGGCCCCCCTCTGTGATTCTGACACAGAGCCACATGGATGGATGGGTGGATGGATGGAAGGAAGAAAGGAAGGAAGGAAAGAGAGAGGGAGAAAGGAAGGAGAGGAGGGAAGGAAGGAATAGAGAGAGGGAGGGAGGAATGAAGGAAGAGGGGAGGGGAGGGAGGGAGAGGAAGGGAAGGAAGAGAGGGAGGAGAGTCACGAACCAATTAAGCAAACGAATTGTCTCCTGCAAACTCCACTCCCCCTTCGCTCCTCTTTTATTTCCTTTGGGAGGGGCCATTCATCATCCACCTGTGACCTTATTCCCAAGTCAACCCCTGTTCTTTAGTTGTTCCCTTCCTTTTGGCAACTCTGCACATGTGCACACTGGGAACAGGCTCCAGCTGCTCGTCTGCCTCCCTGATGTCTGATTCGGAAGGCAGCTGATAACTGGCATATGGCTCTGGCCCCCTCTCTGCCTCCGACACAGAGCCCTCCTCAGAGCCTTCCCCAGACACCTATGGCCCATGTTCCTCCCCAACCTCCTCCCTGTCCCAATCTGCTGCCAGCTCCAATGGCCGCTGGCGGGCCACAACATCTATAAGCACATGCTTGAAAGATGGAGCCACCGGTGACCTCAAGTCTAGCTGGTGTTCAAGATCGCTCTTACAATTTCTGTAAAGGCTTTTGTGTCCCGCTGCTTATTTTCGGGCCAAAGAACACACTTTTCTTTTCTTTTTTTCAAAGGGATATGATCCACTTCAACTTTTATCTATAGTAGTTCCCCCATGCCTTTGGCTCACGAGCTAAAATGCTATCCAAAAGCCACAATCGCACAGACGCAGAGGGGTTACCAACCACTTTCATTCCCCCATCTAGGGGAGATCAAGTTGCCTGGATCCCACTGCACAAATGAAAAAACACACAAAAACCTCGCTCTCCAGCTGCCAAAAGCTCAGAGTAGAAGCCACCATGGAAATGGCTGCTTGGGCTGTTTTTTAAGACTTTCTGGTTGAACCAGAAGACAACAGCAAAAGGCTGCACTATAGGGGTCCTCTAACTCAGGGGGTCTCCAACCTTTGCAACTTTAAGTCTGAAGGACTTCAGCTCCCAGACTTCTCCAGCCAGCTTTGCAGTCAGTCTTCTATGCCAGGGGTCTCCAACCTTTGCAACTTGAAGGACTTCAGCTCCCAGACTTCTCTAGTGCAGTCTCTAGAATTCTGGGAGCTGAAGTCCTTCAGACTTAAAGTTGTAAAGGTTGGAGACCCCTGCTCTAACTTTTTAAACAGGGAGCCAATTCACAGTACCTGAGACTATTGGAGGGGCAGGGGAAGTGGCGGCTAGGTGGTCATGTGACTGGGTGGGCAATTTAGCAGACTAAACCATACACACAAATTAAACTTTAATTTGTTATGCTCCTGGAGGGGGAAAGCAGGTTAGTCAAGGGGTGTGGCTCAGGCGTGGGTTTCTGCCGGTGTTGCTGTCAGTTTGGGGCATGTGCAATTTTCTGCAGAACCGGTAGCGGAAATTTTGGGTTTTGTGTCAAGATTGGCCGTTCCATAAGGATGCTCTCTTTCTACCTGCAAGTCCAATTTTTGCCTAACTCCGGAACTGGAAATGACAGCTGTACATACCAATGAATCGAACTTGGGCTCAGCTGTCAGTCACGTCCTTCTTTGCATTGTCTTTAAGCCCACAGCAAATGTTCTTGAATTCAAACATTTGCTACTTTACCTTTTTTTTTTTTAAAGCAAAGAAAAAAAAGCAAGCTTTTCTGTGCAAAAATCTATTCCAGGAGATGATGATTGGAAGTACGTTTTGCTGGCAACACAAAAGGACGGTCAATTGGAACAGAGTAGCGACCAGTTCTGTCACCAGCACTGCTCTCCTCCGTGGGAATTAATAACCCCAAAACAGAATGCATGTTTGAACTCAGTATGGCAGGTAAAGTCACTTCCAGATAACTTCACTGATTCAGACGTACTTCTGTTAGCCACTAGAGCCGTGATGGCGAACCTATGGCATGCATGCTGGAAGTGGCACACAGAGTCATCTCTCCGAGTACATAAGCCGTCGCCCGTTGCTCTTCCGGGTTCTGGCATGCTGGCCACCTGGTCTTCATGCGCGTGGGAGTGCCAGAAACTGGAAGAACAGCCACTGGGTGTGCATGCGTGCATTGGGAAGATGGCCTTCCGGTTACTGGCATGCACACCGGCTAGCTGGTCTTCGTGCACACATGCAGGCCAAGAACCGGAAGACCAGGTGACTGATGCACATGGCAGAAACCGGAAGATCATGTTCCCAGCATGTGCATGCGCACCAGCTGCTCTTATGGCTTCTGGCGCGCATGCTCCTGTTTTGGCACTCGGTGCCGAGAAGGTTTGCCTACACTGCACTAGAAATATGCCACGAGCCTAAACTGGCATCATTCCTTGGATACAAAATAAGAGGTACAAGCAGTGGTGGGAGTCAATTTTTTTTACTACTGGTTCTGTGGGTGTGGCTTGGTGGGCGTGGCAGGGGAAGAATACTGTAAAATCCCCATTCCCTCCCAATCAGCTGGGACTTGGGAGGCAGAGAACAGATGGGGGCGGGGCCAGCCAGAGGTGGTATTTGCCGGTTCTCTGAATTGCTCAAAATTTCCGCTACTGGTTCTGCTAAATTTCATCCCTGGGTACAACGCTTCTTGGCATATGTGCTGACCTTATATTGAGGTAGTTCCTCGAGAAAGAAGAGGAGCGAGGACAAAAACTAAATCTGATTGATGTCCAATTTAGTTAACACTAATTTAATGCAGATAAGGACAACGTCCCGTAATTTCTATTATTTTTCCTCTTCTAATTCTAAGCCAGTAGGAACTTCTAGGAAGGATCCTTCCTTAATCTTTGAGAAGCCATACATAGTGTACAGGTAGTCCTTGATTTACAACTGCAATTGCAGCCAGAATTTCTGTTGCTAAACAAGGCAGCTGTTAAGTGAGTTTTGCCCCATTGTATCACCTCTTTTGCCGTTGTTGTTTTTAAGGGAATCACGTGGTCGTTAAGCAAAATCCATCTTCCCCCATTGACCTTGCTTATGGGACGCCAGCTGGAAAGGTTGCAAATGGTGATCACAGGACCCCAGGACAGTGCAACTGTCGTAAGTACATGCCAGTTGCCAAGAGTCCGGATTTTGATCAGTGCTGGGAGGCTGAGATGGTCATTAAGGGAAACGGTTGTCAATCACCTTTTTCAGTGATTTTATAACTTCTGAATGGTTGCTAAAAAAAAATGGTTGTAAGTTGAGGACTACCTGCAATGAGCCTCATCATCCCCACCAAGATGCAGTGGTTCGAGTGCAGTACTACAGGCTACTTATGCTGGCTGCCGGCTGCCTACAATATGGCAGCTTGAATCTCACCAGGCTCAAGGTGGACTCAGCCTTCTATCCTTCCAAAGTCGGTCAAATGTGGACCCAGATTGTTGGGGGCAAGAGGCTGACTCTGTAAACCGCTTAGAGAGGGCTGTAAAGCACTGTAAAGTGGTATATAAGTCTAAGTGCTATTGCTTTTGCTATTAAGTTCACTTTCTGGAGCGGAAAAGAATCACAGTCCATCCATCCAAAAGAAATCAGGAATGGAATAAGCAAATTTAGTCCAGCATTCCCAATTCTCATAGCAACAGGCTTAGATTCCAATAGACACCACTAGGTGTGCCACGAATGAGGCACTACACTCAACCGAAAAAAGTTACCAGCGAGGAAGAGAGAGAATGGTTGCAGGAATTGGGTGCGTCTAGTCTACTGAAAAGAAGGACTAGGAGTGACATCATAGCAGTCTTTCAATATTTGATGAACTGCCAAAAAAGATAGGGTCAACCTATTCTCCAAAGCACCGGAAGGAAGACAAGAAACAAGGGATGGAAACTAATCAAGGAGAGAAGCAAACTAGAATTAAGGAGAAATTTCCTGACAGTGAGAACTATCTATCAGTGGAACGGCTTCCCTCCAGAGGTTGTGGGTGCCCCATCACTGGAGGGTTTTAAGAAGAAACTGGAAAGACCCTTGTCTGAAATAGTATAGGGCTGGGATGGCAACCCTATGGCACGTGTGCCACAGGTGGCAGGCGGAGCAATTTGTCAGGGCACGCAAGGCGTTGTCCTATCAGCTCCAGGCGCATGCGTGCGCTGGCCAACTGAATTTGACCTTCTCTTGAGGCCATTTTTCGCCCTCAGGAGGCTTCAGGAGCTTCCCTGAAGCCTCTGGAGTGTGAAAACCCAGCCCTATGGGTAAACTGGAAGTTTGGGAACGGATTTCCGGTTTGCTCATAGGGCCATTTTTCGCCCTCCGGAGGCTTCAGGAGCCTGGGGAGGGTGAAAACAGCCCCCCCCAGAGGTCCTCCGGAGGTCCTCCGGAGGCTTCAGGGAAGATCCTGAAGCCTCCAGAGAACCTCGGGGGCAAGGGGGGCAGGGGGAGGCTGTTTTCGCCCTCCCCAGGCTCCTATAAAGCCTCTGTAGCTTGGGGAGGGTGAAAAATGGCTTTAAAAAATGCTGAACTCAGCTGGCCAGGGTGCACATGTGTGCTGGCCAGCTGACAGGGCAACGCCTCGCATGACAAATGGCTCCGCGTGCCACCTGTGGCACATGTGCCATAGGTTCGCCATCCCTGGACTAGAAGGCCTCCAAGGCCCTTCCAACTCCTGTTATTCTGTGAAAGGAGATAAAAGCGGTCCGTTCTTTGTCTATGCCCTTGAATGCAAATGCCGATATGTGCCAAGCAATCAGCCCATCTCTTCCCACTTGCCTTGCCCATTCCATTCACCTCCGGCGTCTCTCGCCCATCTGCTATGCTTTCCCCCTGAACCTGGCTTCCTTTCTGTTTAATACTTTGCAGGCAGCATCCAGGATACTCTGCAAGCAATTCCCTGCAATTTTCTTGCTCCATGAAAGCAAAAAGAAAAAAAAAGAAAGAAAGAGGAGTCATCCACAGGGATCAATTACACCTGGGATCGGCTGCTTTTAGAGCCACTCCGGTGCTTAGAGGCAGGCAGAACAATGTGGGGGTGGGGGGCAAGAACAGAACCGATGCTCATCCCATAGACTTAAGATTCCCACAATGCACCAGCACCCACAAGAGCAGAGGCAAACATCTCTCTGCACTTTGAAAGCTTAAAATCCAATCTAGCCTTGAGGCAACGCGACTCTTCTTCCCTTAGAGTGGGAGGGGACATAATGCGTTCCCCCCCCCACAACCACAACCTGAGACCAGCTTCCTGCAGCAGATCAAGGGGGCCCTCGCCTCCCCACCCCTGCATAGCTGGCCGTGCTGTTGTTTGTATCTCAGGAGAAGAGAAAAAGGGAAACGCCAGAGGAATTCTTGGTGAGTTCCCATCCGAGAGGCGAATAAAGTTTTGGCATCTAAACCTTTTGAATCACTTATATTTTTACTAACTGGCTGCACAGAGGGGGGTTTTTGGGGGGGGGCTGGGGAGGAGGAGGAAGGGAGGTGTTGCTATTTATACGCTTGTGTTTTAAGGGCGGCAGAGATGATGAGTGCTCATTTAAAATAATGCATCCCTTAAAATAACTTTCCGTGTTGGAGATGTGTTTCCCAACAGCTGATTCCATTTTGGATCAAAAGGGCCCTTAGATATACAAGAGGGAAGATCCTAAGCCTCAAAAATGAAGGAATGTTAGCCAGTGCAGGCTCTTCTTTAGGAACCGTCGAGGAGCAAGCAATAAGTTTTCAACAGATTTTGCACATGGGAGGATGAACCAACAGGGTCTTTTCATAGGTTTGGAGATCTACTCGGTGTATTGCTTTAGATACAATTCCACACAGCTCTCAGTTTTTTGTGTGCTGTCTCAACAACCATCAGAACCGAAATAGTTTTGGTGCATGAGCGCCAGAAACCTGGAAGAGGAACAGGCGACGCTGCGCATGGCAGGTGACATGGCTCCATGCGCCACTGTCATAGGTTCACAACAGCAGATCTAGAACCACCTCTGGTGTAAACCTTTCTTTGCAATCAGCTAAACTGGAAACCTCTCCTGGTACTCAGGGAATGTTAATGAAACCCAAGTCTTCATTGTGTTTATTCCTTTAATATTCATGGTCTTAATGGGGATGTGGCTTCTACAAGCTACACAGGAAAGGAAGTTTCTTAAGCTGAAGAGTATATAGGAATAATCATTCTAACTCCTTGCATTGCTGAGTACAACTGGGTACAACTACTTCACTCTTGCAGTTCAGAGAGTCCAAGTTCTCAAATCCTCCAACTTTACTCAGCAGGACACTCCTAAACATACCAGGCAGGTTTCTAAAATCTCCCCAAGGAATCTACCACAACCTCCTTTTTGCTGGCAAGAGAGAAGAAGAAACTCGGCAACGCAAATCCCGAGCAACCCGAATGAATCCTCCACACCAACTGCACAAAGGATAATCTGGTGCAAGCCTCCTCTTGCCTGAGGGGGGGAAAGGCCTCCTGTGCCAACCGGTGTGACCTGGAAGGGGCCCAGCTAATCATAAAAGGAAAAAATGGAGCATTGCCACCACACTGTGGCCACTGCGGAGCCAGCCTTATCAAGGGTACCCCAGCTGTGCTCTCCTGCCCAAGGCTTGGGGGTGGCATTCTTAAAGCCAAGCTGCAGAACCCCTAACCAAGATTTGAGGGGTGGGGGGGTGACAGGCATGGCCTGGGGAGACCCGCAGGAACCTTGCCATCCTCCCAGGCCCCACCATGGAAATCTGAGGTGAGCCTAAAGCAGGGGTGTCCTAACTGGGGAAGTTTAAGACTTGTGGACTTCAACTCCCAGAATTCCCCAGCCAGTATTGCTTTAAGGCTTGTGGACTTCAGCTCCCAGAATTCCCCAGTCAATATTGCTTTAAGGCTTGTGGACTTCAGCTCCCAGAATTCTCCAGTCAGTATTGCTTTAAGACCTGTGGACTTCAGCTCCCAGAATTCCCCAGTCAGTATTGCTTTAAGACCTGTGGACTTCAGCTCCCAGAATTCCCCAGTCAGTATTGCTTTAAGACTTGTGGACTTCAGCTCCCAGAATTCCCCAGTCAGTATTGCTTTAAGACCTGTGGACTTCAGCTCCCAGAATTCCCCAGTCAGTATTGCTTTAAGACCTGTGGACTTCAGCTCCCAGAATTCCCCAGTCAGTATTGCTTTAAGACTTGTGGACTTCAACTCCCAGAATTCCCCAGTCAGTATTGCTTTAAGACTTGTGGACTTCAGCTCCCAGAATTCCCCAGTCAGTATTGCTTTAAGACTTGTGGACTTCAGCTCCCAGAATTCCCCAGCCAGTATTGCTTTAAGACTTGTGGACTTCAGCTCCCAGAATTCTCCAGTCAGTATTGCTTTAAGACTTGTGGACTTCAGCTCCCAGAATTCCTCTGGGGAATTCTGGGAGCTGAAGTACACAAATCTTCCTTTAGGCCAGGGGTGTCCCAGGTTTGGACACCCCTGGCCTAAAGGAACAATCACCGTTTCCTTGCAGCAGCAGCCTCTGCTGTTTCAGGCAGCGTTGCCAGGAGAGCTGGGCGCAGGCTTTGTTCGGGAAGTGGAGAATGGGCCAGAAAGAAATAGGAAGCCTGTGCCAGTGCTTGGGCTTCATTCTGGTGGTATGCCAGGGAGAACAAAGTGGGGCGGGAGGGGGGGGGAGGAAGACCCCCCCCCCAACCCAAGGCCTTGAGAGGACCAGCAAGGCAGTTATAGAGACGTTGAGGTTTTGTGCAATGAAAAGCTACAGAAGGAAAGAGGGTTCTGTAGAGACCTCTCCTCTGTATTTAACTGAAGCACAGGTCACTGAAAGAGACATTATGTTTTTGCACAGGCTGAACAAAATCATGGTTTTATGCATGCCTAAGTTCTTGACTTATGACCGTAATCGAGCCCCAAATTTCTGTTCTAAAGTGAGACATTTTTAATACGCAAGTTTTGCCCATTTTATGACCTTTATATGCTGACTTTTGGTGATTATAGAGCGGAGAACTGCCTTCTCAATATGCCAGCCCTTTTCTTTGAAGAATACCCAGTTCTCTCATGATGTGTTATATCAGGGGTCACCAACCTTTCGGACCTCAGGGACCTCCCAAATCTTCTGCGTGTCCATTTTTGCAAGAGAGGTGGGGTTTCAGGAGGGCAAAAATGGCTGTATTCAGTGTATAAGACGCACCCAGATTTTCACTCTCTTTTTGGGGGGGAAAGGTACGTCTTATCCTCTGAAAAATACGGTAATTAAATTGTTGTAAGTCAGGCATTAGCTGTATTTGACCTGAATTTATACTCCCAGGGAAGTTGCGAAGGGCAGATTTCAGAAGGACGATTAGCCGATTGCAAAACATATAAGGATGGGTGTTGTTAGCAAAATTTCCCAATGCCTCTTGACAAAACACCTTAGAAACATTTCATGCCACCCTCGATGCCCAGTCACCATTTCTACAATGCTCGCCAACCACAAACCCCGCATGACTTCTTAATGACGGAAGCCTTTTTATAACATGCTGATGGCTTCAGGTGTGCGCAGAGGCCCAAAATGCAGCCCAAGCTGGCAACGCTGAAGAAAAAGCCGGTTACTGTAGTAAGAAACTACGCTTATATCCTATTGCACATCCTTGACTTACAACCATTCGTTTAGGGACCATTTGAACTTACAACGCAAGTTTATTTTATTTTTATTTATTTAGTTTATTTATTTAGTTTATCCCATTTCTATACCGCACCTATCTCCCCAATGGGACTCAGGGCGGTGCACAGAGGAATAAAAAACACAACAATCAAAATATAAATACAGTCACATCTTAAAATAGAATTAAATTTGGTGTGTCGGTGCTAAAATATGATTAAAACTATTAAAACATAAATTAAAATTCAATCACTAAATTTAAAATAGTTAAATCTAGATCTAGGCCAGGCCAGCTAGATGAAAAAGGTGCGTTTTAAGCAACCGGCGGAAGAGGCGAAGGTCCGTGATGGTGCGGAGTTCGGGGGGGCAGGTCGTTCCAGAGGGTTCCAGAGGGCTGGACCCACCACCGAGAAGGCCCTCCCCCTGGGGGTCGCCAGCCGGCATTGACCGGCTAACGGCACCTTGAGGAGGCCCTCTCTGTGGGAGCGGATGGGCCGAAGGGAGGCGGTCTCGCAAGTAGCCAGGCCCCGTGCCATGGAGCGTTTTAAAGATGGTTACCAACACCTTGAAGCGCACCCGGAAGGCTACAGGCAGCCAGTGCAACTCACGCAGGAGAGGTGTCACGTGGGAGTACCGTGAGGCTCCCAAGATCCCCGCGCGGCCACATTCTGTACTAACTGGAGTCTCCGGGTGCACCTCAAGGGGAGCCCCATGTAGAAAGCATTACAGTAGTCTAGGCGGGACGTAACGAGGGCTTGAGTGACTTACCATCGTTTTTTCACATTTACCCATCAGTCCCAGCATCCCCACAGTGGTGGGATGAAAATTTGGGCGCTTGGCAATAGGCACGTATTTAGGACCTTTGCAGCATCCTGGGGGTGGGGGGTGGAGGTGTCACCATTTGCAACCTTCCCATCTAATCTCTGACAAACAAAGTCAACTGAAGGAGGAGGATTGGGAGGCGGAGGGAGGGAGAGGGAGAAAGCAATAGGGCAGGGGTCTGCAAAGTTGGCTCTTTTTAAGACTGGTGGACCTCAACTCCCAGAATTCCCCAGCCAGCATAGCTGGCTGGGGGATTCTGGGAGTTGAAGTCCACCAGTCTTAAAAGAGCCAACTTTGCAGACCCCTGCAATAGGGAAAACACAGCAACTCACTTAAGTCTGTTATTTTTAAATTTTTATTGACTGTATTTGTTTATATAAACCATATACAGGTAGTCTTTGGCTTACAATAGTTCACTTAGTGACCGTTCAAAGTTGCAACGGTGCTGAGAAAAGGGACTTAGGGCCATTTTTCGCACTTATGACCATGGCAGCATCCCCGTGGTACATTCGGCTGCTTGACAACTAGTTCGAATGTATGACGGTCGCAGTGTCCCAGAGTCATGTCATCCCCTTTTGCGACCTTCTGACAAGCAAAGTCAATGGGGAAAAGCCAGATTCACTTAACAACTGGGTTACTAGTTTAACAACTGCAGGGATTCACTTTACAAATATGACAAGGAAAGTCGTAAAATGGGGCAAGGCTCGCTTAATGAATTTCTCACTCAGCAACATAAAATTCTGGGCTCAATTGTGATCGTACGTTGAGGACTACCTATATATAGCTGCCCATCTTAAGGTCAACTTTAAAACTTATATATGGCTGCCCATTTAACGTCCTCCTGCTGAATGCAGTCTAACGGCAACAGCGGGCAAGAAACAGAAGTGAATTCCTAGATGATTTTGGTGGATCGGGAGGATTTCCCTGGTTTCAACTGAGAGCAGCAGCAAAAGCAACAATCTTTTTTCAAGGGTGAGGGTTTCTAAGAAGCCGCAGGGTTTGTGAAAAGGGGAGAGAAGGAACAGTCAGATCAGGGGTGGGTTCCTGCCAGTTCTAAGCTCTTCTATAGAAGACATTCCACAAATCTACAGGGCCGTTTAGAACCGGTTCCAGCTCCCTCCCCCCCTGCCCGTCCGCCCATCATCAAGAGGAAGAGCGAGAGGAGGAATTCTGGGAGTTGAAGTCCACAAGTCTTAAAGCTGTCAAGTTTGAACACCCCTGGGGTTTTTTTTTTCTAAAGGGTGAGAGCTGCGAGGGTCTTGTAACTTGACAGCTTTAAGACTTGCGTGCTTCAAATGCCAGAGTTCCTGAGCCAACATTTTGGTTGCTAAGCAAGAGCGTTGTTAAGTGAATTTCACCACATTTTACAAGTTGGCCATGCCCACCCAGTCACACGACTGCCAAGGCACTCCCACTCAGTCACATGGCCAGCAAGCCACTCCCACAAAGCAGGCCACACCTACAAAAGAGGTTCTAACAAATTTTGAAACCCACCACTGAGTCAGATGTAAAAATTTTATATGGAGAACTGATAGTGGGAACCAATTCTGGTGCTGCGCAACGTGTTTGACAAGATCTGCAATCCTATCGCCATCTCGGGCCTTTGGCTGGAGAAATTCGTGTACGCTCATGAAAATCAAACAAGGATCCTACAGCCCTCAAATCTGCCCCACATCTATTTATTTATCTCTCCCTCCCTCTACCCTGAACATAAGGAGACCTTGGTGTCTCAACCCTCAGAGAACAAGGACGTGATGGACAGAAGGATAGATCTGAGGTTATTTCTGTCACCCTGGCACTGGCAACTTTGACATGCTTGGGGATGGATACGCTGGCGGCTGTAACAAGGAGACAGCTCTCACTAGCCATAGGAAAACAAGATTACGACAGAAAGCACTTACATGAGGGCAGTCTCTGAGATGCAAAGTTAAGAAAGAGAAGAATCCTCAAGGGAAGATATTAAATATTGGCCCCCACTGGGGTTTGGGGGGGGGGAGAAAGGAGGAGCAGGACTGAGAGGCCTCTGGAACTTAATAGAATAACAAGAGTTGGAAGGGACCTTGGAGGTCTTCTAGTCCAACCCCCTGCTTGGGCAGGAAACCCTACATTGCACCAGACAAATGGTTATCCAATCTCTTCTTTAAAACTTCCAGTGTTGGAGCATTCACAACTTCTGGAGGCAAGTTGTTCCATTGATTAATTCTTCTAACTGTCAGGAAATTTTTCCTTAGTTCTAGGTTGCTTCTCTCCTTGATTAGTTTCCACCTATTGCTTCTAGTCCTGCCTTCAGGTGCTTTGGAGAATAGCTTGACTCCTTCTTTGTGGCAGCTCTGGAGATATTGAAACTCTGCTATCATGTCACTCCTGCTCCTTCCTTTCCTTAAAGTAGACACACCCAGTTCCTGCAACCGTTCTTCATATGTTTTGGCCTCCTGTCCCCTAATCCTCTTTGTTGCTCTTCTCTGCACTCTTTCTAGAGTGTTCAGCTTTACCTTTGATCAGCCAAGTGGGGTTGCCAGCCATATGATGAGCTACACATTACCCTGAGATTGTATCCAGCGTACCCTGCATTTTAGGGAGCCTTCTTATCTGGCTCCCAGGAATCTTGGATTACCCTCAAGGCTGAACTCCTGTTCCATTACCCTTCACGCCAAGCATTTTGGGATGCCACCACACTCAACGCACCACCCAGCTTGGCAGCCCTTTAACAGCTTCCTCCTGCTCTTGTTACCTTCCTCCCCCCCCCCCCCAAAAAAACCCTTTTCAACCATTTATTTCTCCCAAGCTCCATAATGCACACAGAGCTACCTCTGAGCTGTGCAATAGCTCTCCAGCGACCCAGGAAGCAGCTGTGACATTTCAATAGCCAGGGCAAGCTGAGGGACTGTGCCTGCCTCACTTTTCCTGGCACATTAAATGGCGGCTTTGGGAGCAGAGGGAGGCCTTGTGTTCTCTCCACCAGGCCCTCCCCATAAAGGAAGTGTCCTTGCAGGCTGGGGCCAATGTCTTTCTCATTGTTGCGAGTCAGGCCTGGCATTCAACTGAACGGTAGTGTTAAAGGAGAGATCTCTGAGTCCCAGCAGGATCCTGATTTAAAAGAATTAAAAGATGCTTGATGAAATTTCAGAAGCAACCATTTCACTTTCACCCTAACATGATAAACCAATGTTTCTCAAATGTATTTCTCATTACGGGAATGCATTTCTGTAAACTCTGTTAGTTTCTGTTAACACTGTTAGCAGAGTTAACCTGTAAACTCGGAATTCCCCAACCAGCTTTACTTCAGAGTTTACAGATTAACAGAGTTGGAAGGGACCTTGTAGGTCATCTAGACTAGACCAACCCCCCCCATCCAAGCAGGAGACTGTACACTATTCCTGAAAAATGGCAGTCCACTCTTTTCTTGAAAGCTTCCAGTGATGAAGCTCCCACAACTTCCGAAGGCAACTTCTGTTCCATTTGATTGATCGTTCGCACGATCGGAAAATGTCTCCTTATTTCTAGGTTGACTCTCTCCTTGTTCAGTTTCCATCCATTGTTCCTTGTCTGGCCTTCAGGTGCTTTGGAAAATAGCGTGACCCACTCCACTCTGTGGCAGCCCCTCAAATGTTGGAACACTGCTGTCGTGTCTCCCCTGGTCCTTCTCTTCACTAGACTAGCCATGCCCAGTTCCTGCAACCGTTCATCGTGTGTTTTAGTCTCCAGTCCCTTCATCATCCTGGTTGGTCTTCTCTGCACTTTTTCTAGAGTCTCAACATCTTTTTAATAGTGTGGTGACCAAAACTGGATGCAGTACTCTAGGTGTGGTCTTTACTCTGGGAGTTGAAGTCCACCCATCTTGAAGTTGCCATGTTTAAGAAAAAAAACTAACATTAACCATAATGCCCCAAACAGTCCACAACACTTCTTCAAAAGACAACAAGTAAGAAGAAAGATCTTACGCAACCGTTAAGCCCTGCTGTTTTCCAACATGGGTAAGTAAATCCCTAAGTACAGCATGTGTGTCTGCTCCAGCCAAGATACACAGGTTGGAGAAGATTAGCCTGCATGCTGACTATCCAAAAATGCCACATGGGGGAAAAAAAACAGGGCAGGTGGTAGGCTTCTCAGCTGCCATGGAAACATGTAAGCCTAACTCCTTATGATGGACTTGCAGCACTTGTCCCATCCCTTTATCTGCTGTCTCTGCTTTTTTCGGAGGTTAGGAAGAAAGAACTCACAAGAATTTTGCCTTTTATCGAATGGGATACAGCAATGAGGACTAACACACTGCCAGGAAAACTACCAGGAAGATAATAGAAGCTTCCAATGGTGGGATTTAAGGAAAATGTACTCTATCTAATTATACACTTACTAACCGCGGCGCGCAAAACTTTTGCGCAGTATTGGAAAAAAGAAAATACACCATCAGAGCTAGATATAATCAGAAAAGTGTTGGCCTGTGCGGAAGCAGATAGGCTCACTCTTGAACTTAGAAATAAAGGGGAATCAGAATATTTTGAAGTCTGGAACCGATTTTACGATTGGTATAAGCCAGGGGTCTGCAAAGTCGGCTCTTTTAAGACTGGTGGACTTCAACTCCCAGAATTCCCCAGCCAGCTGGCTGGGGAACTCTGGGAGTTGAAGTCCACCAGTCTTAAAAGAGCCGACTTTGCAGACCCCTGGTATAAGCCAAGGTGACAAGACTGGAACAAACTGTATATATTGTGATTGGACAGAAGGATAGATAATGCACTAAGTAGGCTAATAGTTCATGGTTGAGGCTATTTGTGTATAATGTGAATGTATGGTCACTTCGACTCTTTACACATTGTTTTGAGCGTAAAAATAAAAAGAATAAAAATAGATAATCAAGAAGCTTCCAATGGAACGCGGACCAAGTCTACAAAAGAAGATATGAGTGCTGGGAAGAGACTGTGCAGTGTTCATTTGTGTCTTGGGAACTCAACGGCAGGTCGCAAGTTCAACTATTTGCTTTTCTGAATACAGGTAGATAGAGCCCCACAATTTCCCTTGCTGAGCAAGGCAGTTGGTTAAGAGATTTTTGCCCCATTTGGCAACCGTTCTTGCCATGGTTGTTAAGCAAATCGCGGAAGCTGTTAAGTGAATATGTGGTCACTAAGCAAATCTGCCTCCCCCTTCAATTTGCAAGTCAGAAGCCAGCAGTGAAGGTGACAAATGGTGATAGTATGACCCCAGGACAGTGCAATTATCATAACAATATATGCCTGTTGCCAAGTGCCCAAATTTTGGCCACATGACCTGGGAATGCTACAACAACCAGGCATAAGTCAATTTTTTTCAGTCCTGTTGCAACTTCAAACAGTCACTAAACAATGGCTGGACCTAGGAAGGCTCCACCAATCAAAAGAACATTGAATTCTGCATTCAGTTTTGGTCGCCATGATGTAGAAAAGATGTGGAGACTCTGGAAAGAGGGCAGAGAAGAGCAACCAAGGTGATTAGGGGTCTGGAGGCTAAACGATATGAAGAACAATTGCAGGAAGTGGGTATGTCTAGTTTAATGAAAAGAAGGACTAGGGGAGACAGGATAGCAGTCTTCCAATATCTCAGGGGTTGCCACAAAAAAGAGGGAGTCAAAACTATTCTCCAAGGCACCTGAGGGTAGAACAAGAAGCAGTGGGTAGAAACAAATCAAGGAGAGAAGCAACCTAGAATGAAGGAGAAATTTCCTGACAGTGAGAACAATTAATCAGTGGAACAACTTGCCTCCAGAAGTTGTGAATGCCCCAACACTGGAAGTTTTTAAGAAGAGATTGAATAACCATTTGTCCTAAAAGATATAGGGCAGTGATAGCAAACCTTTTTGACACCGAGTGCCAAAAAGGTTGTGTGGAAATGTCGCATGTGTACCTGCTTGTCAGGGCTGTGCTTCGGAAAAGTCGAACTTCCACGTTCTAGCCCGCATTGCTCACCTGACAATCAGCTGGCCGGTGCGCATGCACAGGGCAGGTTTTGGCACTACGGTGCACACGAAGGGTAGCTGATCATCACATTTGCATGCGCAACAGAAACCCGGAAGACAAACAGGCAAGGCCCCTTGTGCCAGGCGACATGGCTTTCGTGCCACTTTGGGCACACGTGCCATAGGTTCGCCATCATGGGTATGAGCATGATGATACTGCATGAGCAGCGGGTTGGACTAGAAGACCTCAAAGGTCCCTTCCAACTCTGTTATTCTATTCTATACTTCCCAGTTAGGATGATATCATGGACCCATCTAATAACCACATTTATCTATCAAACTACTCTACGGTTGGCCAGGTTTCTGTGAACCAACCCATTACAATTCCCTGTGAATGGAAATCTGCATTAACCTGCAAGTTTATTGCTAACACACCCTCCCAGTGGTAGTTTGTCCACACATATAATCTACAGGAGGGGGGAACTGGAGAGGGACCTTAACTCAAAGCATGTCCCCTGTATGCACCCAACTTTCCCAGCCTATTCAGGGATAATAAAGACCCTCCAGTATCACCTTACATTTGCTGACCTGCTCCACCACAAGCCAGCAACAGAACATAGGGACAGGCAATGGGCAGTCTTCCAATTCAATCTTAATTCTAATCAAGCAAAAAATTATTTTCATTACCCATGAAAGGGGCCCCAAAATCCTCTCCTTTTCTCCTTGCCAGTTCAGGCAAACAAGGAGTGAACCAACCTTACCCCCCCACCAATATGCTTACTAATATGTGTGTCCTGGGATAATGATGCAGGATCCGATCCAACCAGTCAGTCCTAGAGGAGATCAACCCTGACTGCTCTTTAGAAGGCCAGATCCTGAAGAGGAAACTCAAGTACTTTGGCCATGAGAAGGAAGGACTCCCTGGAGAAGAACCTAATGGTGGGAAAGATGGAGGGCAAAAGAAGAATGGGATGACAGAGAATGAGGTGGTGGATGGAGTCACTGAAGCAGTCAGCATGGTCTTAAATGGACTCTGGGGGGTGGTAGGGACAGGAAGACCTGGAGGAACATTGTCCATGAGGACGTGATGGGTCAGACACAACTTCGCAACTAACAAAAACAACACCCCCTCTTCACAAACTTTCATCTTCCCCATCATCAAACTCTGCTTATTGAACTTCTGATCTTCCTTCTGTGCACTTATTAAATTTACATGCTGCCCATCATACTGTGGAGCAACTCAGGATGGTTTACAGCATCATAAAAAGAAGAAATAAGAACATTACAATATTTTTAAAAAGCTTCTACCCAGCTATTTGGACAAAAAAGAAAGAAGGAAAAAATTACTTATTCTTCTGCTTTGATGTCATGTGTTCCAAGCTATGCAAGCTGACCAAGGAACCCAAATTGCCAAATCATTAAAAGGTCACAAACTCATTTCTGGCTACCTTAACACCAGCCTTTCTTACTGTATTGAAACACCAAAATACTAAAGTTGCAACTCTCTTCATTCCATGGCTGGAAAAATTTACAATTGGGTTCATATGTCACATTAAGATGCAGTTTAACTATGCTTTATTGAAGAAGCCACTGCTGCTTTATTGAATAAACCCAGATGAAATCTGATTTGCCCAGCAAAAAAGCTCAAAAAACATGGTTTACCAGTGACAATGGTTCAAGTCATCCAGTGCTGAAGCGAACATATCCCCATTATTGGCACTATTGCAATGTGAATTCGGGCGCAGTTGTAAACCCAAATTTTGATGGCCACTAAAATGAGAAAGCTCTCAATAGCTGCATCTATTATTCTTTGCTGCCCGACTGTGCTCAAGGGAAACAAGTCCCATCCAACATCTCAAACTATTGTGGTGTTCTTTCTGCATTTGAAGGGGATGGAAAGACAAGACAAGACAGTGGAAAAATCCTGAAGAAAAACAGAAATGTGGTGGGGGGGCATGAAGGCTGTCTTTGCTTGCACTTCTGCTTTCAGTTTGTCGTGGCAAGCTGTACCCACATAGCATCAAATGTTGTACTTGTGCAACCCACAGCTGAAACCTTTATACGTTCCCTCAAAAAAACTATTTTTATACGTTCCACTGATTCATAATATGATTTTCTTTGGGTTTCAGCTTACAAAGTTCTGTAAGATGCCACCCATCCTGCTTTCATAAATTTTTCAATTTTATTCGATTTATAAACCGCACCAATCTCCGTCAAGACGGACTCTGGGCGGTACACAGGGAAATTAAAAACAACAATACATAAATAACAACATTACAAAAGTTAAAAAGAAATTAAATTATATGCCTGTGCTAAAATTCCCAGTTAAAACCTATCAAATCCTTATTCAAATGTAACTGAAGCTCTATCGGGCCAAGACCTGAGTTCTAAGCTAGTCCAGCTTGTTGGAAGAAATGTGTCTTGAGTGAGTGGCGGAAGAGGGGAAGGTCCGTGATGGTGCGTAGTTCGGGGGGCAGGTTGTTCCAGAGGGCAGGCCCTGCCACAGAGAAGGCTCTACCCCTGGGCATCGCCAGCTGGCATTGACCAGTGGTCGGCACCCTGAGGAGGCCCTCCCTGTGGGAGCGAATCAGTTGGTGGGAGGTATGTGGCAGGAGGCGGTCCCGCAAGTAACTAGGCCCCGAGCCATGGAGCGATTTAAAGATGGTAACGAGCACCTTGAAGCGCACCAGGAAGGCTACACCCTGGTTGATAGTGGGGGTTTTCAAAGTTGGTACCGTGTTTTCCCGAAAATAAGACAGGGCCTTATTTTCTTTTGACCCCCCCAAAATAAGCACTTGGCTTTATTTTCGGGGAGGTCTTGTTATTTATGGGGTGCAGGAGGAGGCGAGTATGGTCACCTCATGGCTGCTGCTGGGTTGCAATATTTTCAGGGGTGTGTGTGTTATTTTAGTGCATGCGCTCAAAAATCCAATTGGGCTTATCTGGGGAGGTCTTATTTTTGGGGAAACAGGGTAATTGGTAGGATGGGTGGACTTCAGCTCCCAGAATTCCCCAACCAGTATGCTGGGAATTGAAGTTCATACATCTGAACATTGTCAAATATGGGGGGGGGGGACCCAAGCTTATAGCAATGGAGGACAGACTGAAGTTCTTAGGAGGATGGGGTCCAACATAAGTCCAAAAGCCCAGAAGACTAAACCTCTGGTCCCCGGTGACCGACCCAGATTGGATTCTGAGGTTCTTATATAACATGGGACTCCAAGACATTCCTTCATCCTTTCAACATGGCTATTGGGAATCAGCAGCATGACTTCCTCCTATTTTCAGAAGAGAAATATACAAAAACAGAATAATCCCACCCTCACAAAAAGAAGATTGAATCCTCTCCCCTCCATCATCACTATCTTTCCCACTGTGGCAACCTATTTTGCCCACCATGGTTTATAGCTTAGCTTGTGACAGCTCAGGGAACGGTAACCAAGCCAATAAACCATGGCTAAACCAACTGTAAAAGTGGCTCAGTGGCTAAGACGCTGAGCTTGTTGATCAGAAAGGTTCGGCAGTTCGAATCCCTAGCGGCGCGTTAACAGAATGAGCTCCCGTTAGTTGTTCCAGCTTCTGCCAACCTAGAAGTTCAAAAGCATGTAAAAGTGCAAGTAGAAAAATAGGAACCACCTTTGCTGGGAAGGTAACAGTGTTCAGTGCGCCTTTGGCATTTAGTCATGCAGGCCACATGATCACGGAGATGTTTTTGGATAGCGCTGGCTCTTTGGCTTTGAAAAGGAGATGAGCACCGTCACCTAGAGTCGGGAACGACTAGCATCCATGTGCAAGGGGAACCTTTACCTTTTAAACCAATGGTACCTTGTTTTTTTTCTGCTGGGAAATGAGATCTACCTGTTGCTGTTTAGTGCACTGAAGTGTTCATCTTTTCCCCAATAATTTCTCCAAGGAGACCCTTCACCTCTCTTCCTCCTGTAAGTGCCTGGTGCATCCTGGTGGTCAGCCCCTGTGCTCTCTGGCTCCTTCTTCTGTCACGTCAGGGGATTAAAGCCTAATCCACCCATGCCATGAAAACTAGCAGTGTCCCAAAATTACAGAACAGACCGTGCCACTTCAGGCTCCGTGAGATCACATTCCCCACCTCCCCTCCTGGAAAAACAAAAATAAACAGAGCAGGAAGCAAAGTCGGATGATCTCTTTTTCTCTCTACTGTGCTAGTCATTAAAAGAAAGAAAGTTGCAGGGAGTTTTACCATAAGGAAATACCCAAATATTCTGCTCAGCAGTGGCATCCTTCCCCCCACCCCTTATATGATTAGCTGCACAGACAATGCTCCACTCTTCCAGCCCTCCAGATAATGGAGGGGGTGTTATTTATTAGTTCCCTGCCTGCATGCTTTAAGAAGTGCCTGGCATTTTATTTTATTTTTTTACTAAGGAAACACCCCAGAGGGATTTTTAACTTCTTTTTTGGTTGTTGTTGTTTAACCCCACCTGTTGATCCCATCAAGACTTTCCCTTGGGCAGCAATGTAACCAAACACCAGCTCCCATCTATCAACTAGTGGGTTACCACTGGGATTTTCTAACACAGTCAGTTGCCCTTCCCATGAGAAACAGGAATGGCACTCCTCGCCCATGGAAGCTCTACCACAGCCTACTCAAACACGACTGCGGAATCCACCTGGATTTGCACCCTGCACCCTGGTATGTCTACCAGGGCATCAAAATACCCACGATGAGCAAACCGAAGTCCCTCAAAGGTGATGAGGTTGAACAAGAAGTCAGCAGTTCCACCAAAGGTTCTTGTCAATTGGAGAGGGCAAGGAGCAGCTATTTTGAAAGACCAGTTTCCATCTCTGCCCTGAACTCATTTGAAGGTCATATTAAAGCCACAATTTGCCAAACTGTCTTTTGTTAACTAAGGTAGAACTGCCTGGATTCACACATTATCTTAAGCAATGGTGGGTTTCCAAAATTTTTACTACCGGTTCGTTTGTGCGGTCTCGCGGTCACGCATGAACAGAAGCATCCAGGTGGGTGGGCAGAGCCTCCCACTGCTGCTACAACCGGTTCGCCCGATCCGGGCCAAAGTGGGAGCAAACCACCCCTGATCCTAACCTATATATTATTGTTTGCAAAACACAAACACTGAGTTTGCATGATAAACTAAGCAAAGTTGTACATTGTTGGAAGTTAAGGGCCCTTTAGAACAGGGGTCTCCAACCTTTGCAACTTTAAGTCTGAAGGACTTCAGCTCCCAGAATTCTCCAGCCAGCTTTGCTGGCTGGAGAATTCTGGGAGCTGAAGTCCTTCAGACTTAAAGTTGCAAAGGTTGGAGACCCCTGCTTTAGAGTGTCTCAAGACAATACAGACTGTCCCTGACTTACAACCATTTTGTTGAGTGACCGTTCAAAGTTACAAAAGCACTGAAAAAAAAAGTGATTTATGGCTGTTTTTCACACTTAACATTTTGGACACTTAGAAACTGATTCATATTTATGGCCACTGCAGTATCCCAGAGTCATGTGCGACCTTCTGATAAACCAAGTCAGTGGGGAAGCAAGATTCACTTAACAACTACGTAATTATCTTAAGAACCGAAGTGATTCACTTAACAATAGTGGCATGAAAGATGGGCAAACCTCACTTAACAAACATCTCACTTAAGGTAAAGCTTCCCCTTGCACATATGTGCCAGCCGTTCTTGACTCTAGGGGGTGGTGCTCATCTCTGTTACAAAGCCGAAGAGCCAGTGCTGTCCCAAGACGTCTCAGGGATCACGTGGCCGGCATGACTAAACGCTGAAGACGCAAGGAGTGCTGTGACCTTCCCACCAAAAGTGGTCCCTATTTTTCTACTTGCATGTTTATGTGCTTTCAAACTGCTAGGTTGGCAGAAGCTGGGACAAGCAACGGGAGCTCACTGCCTTTTGTGGCGCTAGGGATTCGAACTGCCGAACTGCCAACCATTCTGATCGACAAGCTCAGCGTCTTAGCCACTGAGCCACCAGAATGGAAATCTGAGGCTTAATTATGCTCTTAAGTGGAAGACTACCTGTACTGTCCCCAGGACAGGCGGGCCCAAGGCAAGGATCCCACGTGACTTGAAATGTTCTGCTGAATTTTAACAAGTGTCAGTTAATTAAAAAATAAACCTGAGACTGTACCCAGGTGAGGACACACTGTCTGGGTAACCTATGCAGGAGCCCAATGCTCAAGAAATCGCATTTGGGCTTGGTGCTATGTGCAAACCAGATGCTGTTTTTCAGTCCACCCAATCTGTCACTTGAGGATACTCCCTCTGTTTTTGTATATGATCCAGGAGAGCAAATATACTCTTCATTGATCCCATAACCAGGACCCAGTTTCCAGATTCACAATCGTACAAATATTATGGAAGGAAGGATAGTTTGCAAGATAGAAAATTACAATGAGGCATAACTAATACAATGAACGTTGGTGTAACCCAGATTTCCTTCCCTTTTGCCTTCTCCTGCCTCTCATTTTTTCTTGGTACCATTTCTTCACTTTTTCCATAACAGTATGCTCC
Source organism: Rhabdophis nuchalis (assembly GCA_039707465.1). Classification (NCBI taxonomy): domain Eukaryota; kingdom Metazoa; phylum Chordata; class Lepidosauria; order Squamata; family Natricidae; genus Rhabdophis; species Rhabdophis nuchalis. The sequence continues at coordinate 16,137,380 of CM077654.1, read as the reverse complement.
AAAAGGGAATCGTGTGATGGGTATGCATATCTATTAATGTTTTAATCTGGGGAAATATTTTCTGCCACAAATAACCTTTGAGAGATTGTAATGGTACAGATAGTCCTTGACTTATACCAGTTCGTTCAGTGACATTCAAAGTTACAACAACACAAAAAAAGTGACTTAGGACCGGGTTTTTGCATTTACGACCATTGCAGCACCCTTATGGTCATGTGATAAAGATTCAGAAAGCAATAGCACTTCGGCTTATATACCGCTTCACAGGGCTTTTACAGCCCTCTCTAAGCAGTTTATAGAGTCAGCCTATTGCTCCTAACAATCTGGGTCCTCATTTTCCCCACCTCGGAAGGATGGGAGGCTGAGTCAACCTTTGAGCCTGGTGAGATTCGAACTTACAAATTGCAGTCAGCCGGCAGTCAGCAAGAAAGAGCCTGTAGTACTGCACTCTCACCACTGCGCCACCGTGGCTCACAGACGCTTGACAATTGACTCATTTTTATGGTGGTTGGAATGCCCTGGGATCATGTAATCATCCTTTGCAACTTTCTGAAAGCAAAGTCCATGGAGGAGCCAAATTCACTTAACAACTAAGTTACTAAACTTAAAAACTGCAGTGATTCACTTAAGAACTACAGTAATTTAATAAATGAAATGAGTAAGAAATGTCGTGAAATGAGGCAAAACTGCCTAAACAGCTGTCTCACTGAGCAACAGAAATTTGGGGTTCAACTGAGGTTGTGAGGACTACCTGAACAAGCAAAACGGAATGCTACCACAAATGACAGCCATGGAGTTGGCCCCACATCATCATCAACCTGATTCCACCAGAGGCTGCCTCCAAAACAAAGCCCTCTTGCAAAGGAAGCAAGAGAATTTTTGGAACAGTGCAACTCAAGGAATACCTACATTTCTAGGATTTAAGAGTGATTTACTGCTGCAGAATAGAGCACGGGTTCCCCCCTAACAGTCCAAATTCTTGAGCAAACTAATTTGATCCTCCCAATCAAGAGTTAAGTGCCAACACATTCCACACTCCCTTGTTCCAGGCAAGGTGATAGCTGATTTCAGCAGAGAAATATGGAGAGGGAGAACGAGGTACAAAGTCAGGGAATTTAAAAATACTCAAGAGATGTTTACAACCGAAATTGTTTCAACTTCTGCCCTCGAAACGATGCTATAGGGCACTGCACACGAGAACAACAAGACACAAGGACAGTTTTTCCCCAAATGCCATCACTCTGCTAAACAACTAATTCCCACAACACTGTCAAATTATGCACTGATTGTATTACTATTATTCTTCTCATCCTTCCTATGTCTTCCCGCTTATGACTATAACCATGTGGCTTGAATCTTTACAATTTATATTGTTTTGTTTCCTAGTATGATTTGATTGCTTATTAGTAACCTATGACTATCACTGTGTTGTTTCTTATGTATTCTATTTTATTTTTCTTTATGTACACTGAGAGCATCTGCACCAAAGACAAATTCCTTGTGTGTCCAATCACACTTGGCAATTCTATTCTATTCTATTCTATTCTATTCTAAAACCATTAAATGGTTGAAATGGCTGACTACATGATTGTGCCAATATAAAGGTCTAATTCAGAAGACCCCATACGGATTTTCTTGTTGTTAAAAGTTCAGAGTGCATTATTGTTTCCGGTGCCTTCAGCTGCATTGGGACTTTAATTCCCATAATTCTCAATCAGCCTGATCATTAACTGGGGATTAAAGGAGCAGCTAAAAAGCAAGTTACCTGCAAATTTTGAAGACAAAACACACAGTGTGCCTGTCCACTGGGAATAATGACACCAAACAACTGGAGAACAGCAAGGTGGAAATCTGGAAAGGTGGCCTTAAACTGCAGCCAGACCCCACTCCAACTCACTAAATTCAACATTGTTAATAGTATTGATAACATTTCCTTAAAACATGTTGCAGTTTTAGTCAACTTTGCAACTGTTGTTTTTCTTCTTGAATTTTGTTTAAGGTACCCTGAGAACTGAAAACATCTCACTGAAAAGGCAGAAGAATAGAATTAATCACGTAGACACAAAAATAACCAAGAACAGAATATTTAAAGAGCAAAGAACCACCCATTAAGAGCTCCAGAGAATAACAACCACAAAGTCCAGTATCCCAGGACATCATAAATGACTTCACAAGCCTATTTAGACACTGTTCAACTCTACCCAAGTTCTCTCATCATGCTAAACCATAACACCATCTTCCTAGATCTGATGCAGATTTAGAATAGAATAGAATGTAATGGAATGTAATGGAATGGAATGGAATGGAATGGAAGGGAAGGGAAGGGAACAGAACAGAATTCTTTATTGGCCAAGTGTGATTGGACATGTTGCACTATCCCAAGCAATCAGGTTTACTCAACAAACCACAATTAAGCTAATCCTAACTTAATGCAACACTTGAACCCAGGGTCTGAAAAGGCTTTCCCAGAAGGCACAGTAGAGGCCTAATGCCTGTTGTCTGGCTGATGTCATCCAAATCTTTCAATGGCCGTTTCCTTCCAGGAGGTTCTGACCATTTCTGTTGGAAATATCTTTGTAATTTCACATTAAGTACAGTAACATCAGCACAAGGAAGGAAAACAAAGGAATACAGAGGAACAAACAGATGTGGCTATTTTGAGGGGGGTGGAAGGGATTGCCTCATGAAGATAAGTCCTGCTCCATATGATAACACACCAATTAATCATACTAGACTTACTTCTACAATGCAGCACCACCCTTTCTCTAAGAAGCCAATACAGAGAGTCCCTTGACTAACGATCATTTGTTTTAGCAAATGTTTGAAGTTAAAACAGCACTGGAAAAAAGTGGTTTATGACTGGTCCTTGCACTTATGACCATCACAGCAGTTCCACAGTCACATGATCAGACTTAGGGCATCTGGCAATCAGAATGTGCCCAAGAAAACAAAACACTATCATTGAACTCTCTGCTGTGAAACTTGCAACTCTGAAGATCAGAGGTCTCCAAACTTGGCAACTTTCAGACTTGTGGACTTCAACTTCCAGAATTCTGGGAGTTAAAGTCCACAAGACTTAAAATTGCCAAGTTTGGAGACTCCTGCTATAGATTCAGATTATGCAAAATAACCAAGACCCCAAATAAGGACATCTCCAAATCCAGGAATATGCAAGGCATATAAAGATACCAGCATAGTTAACCACCTGGTCATCCCAATTTGGACCTGGGAAACCCATGACTAAGTCCAACCCAGCTTGATTGACAAGCTTCTGAACCACCAGAAGGCTTCACAGCCTTCCTCAATGCCCTTTCAGAAAACATACAGTTTAACCATTCTATTCAACTTCAGCATTTTACTTGTGGCGCCAACATGAAGAACTTGAAAATAATGGTAAATCTTTCCTTTCACCAACTCTGCCACCCACATTACCTGGTTATCAATACATCACACCAGGATTCAATACATCACATTCAAGGAACAATCTTCAGGACTGGAGCGGACGGAAAAGAAGATTGAGATACCAGAGTCCTTAAATCCCAGACAAATAATCCAGGCCACAACTCTATTATACAAAAGTTTTTTTTTTTTAAACATTGCTAAATTGTAGACCAGTATTTCTCAACCTTAGCAGTTTTAAGAGAAATGGACTTCAACTGCCCCAATTCCCCAGAGAGCATGGCTGGCTGGAGAATTCTGGGAGTTGAAGTCTACACTTCTTAAAATTGCTAAGGTTGACAAACATGGTTGTAGATCATTGTGTCTCTAAAAGACTGTGTTTCTGTGTAGCTTCATCAGGGCTGCTAGTTTCAGAGACATGCTCTCACAAGAATTACTAAATCCAGGATTCCTTGCATACAGACAAGGGAGGGGGGGAGTTGGTAGGAGGGGAAGACCACCACAAATAATAATCAGGGATCGTGATTCTATGTATAATAGAGCCAAGTGTTTTTGAGATGCGCAGGCCCAAAACATAAGGACAAGTATCTAAGGCAGCTACACAAACAGATCCACAAATGCTTGCCTTACCTGGCTTTAAGTCTATATGAGACCACACAGGCAGGATGGTATTATGCATGCAGAAAGAGACTTGTTGCATTACAAAAATACACCCAATACTTGGGCCGTGTATTTATATTATGCTTCTGCTTCTTTTTCTCAGCCAAAGTTGAACAGCTACCTCAAGCCATCCCTATGGTGAAAAACGAACAATGAGAGACCTAGGCCAAGCCAACGATGCCTTAATCCTGTGTGAGGGTCTCTTGCCCCAAGGGCCATCAAAATCATACAGAACTTTCCCACCAAATCCTGGCCCACCTGTGGACACTTCTCCCCTCCCGCTGCCAATTTATTTGAGTTGGTTCTGCTCTTGCATTTTGCGCCACACACCTGCATTACCCCCAACAGGATTGCCCACCGTTAGACTCACTCCTTAGGTAAGTGTTCCATGCACAATCTCCTTGAGCCTCCTGGGGTGTGCAACAGGTTGTGAGCCTGGGAACGGCTCTGCTCAAGAGTCAGATCGCCAGCTTCTGCCTTTTGCTTTTATTAGCCAGGATGCCTCTCCAGCCATGCTGACATGGTCGCAATTGCCCTCGAAGAAGTTAATGACAGGCGGCCTACGTGTCACTTGACCGATCAACAGGTGACCGACTGTGTGCTGAAGTTAGAGAATTGCAACTGAATGTTCCACAGGAAGGAGCAAACCCCAGCGGGGTTTACTCATCACCAGCTGGAAGACAGGCCAGAAGTGTTTTTAGAATAAAATTCCCAAGACATTTGGCACTTCTCATCCCCACTCCCCAGCCTTTCTGCATTCCTTCTAAAGCATGCAGGCAAGGCAACATGACCTAGCCGACTCCTAGCACACACACACACACACACACACACACACACACACACACACACACACACACACAGATTGAGCTTCTGATGAGGCTGCAGGACCGGCAAAAAAACCCACCCCACCTCCCACACACAAAGCAACTCCGCTTGGCATCCTTCTTCCCTGACCCCCCCCCCCACCCCCCAGATCTGAACCTTCCTCTGGGCTCCAAGGTGGCAGCACTAGAGAGCCTCTGTTTTGACTTGGCTGGTGTGCACTATTAATAGAGGCTTACCATTCTCTCCCAGATCGTTCCTCGGCAGAAATAAACCACTCCCAGGTTCCCCAAAGCCTCCTTCCCAGGCAGGAAGGGCGAGGACTCCAGCCAGACAGGCCCCTCCAGGCTGCCCATAACCTTCTCCACGTTTCCATCTGCTCGCTTGCATCTGCCAGACACAAGTTTCCAAGTGTGTCCTTGCTTCAGCCTGTTTCCCCCCCCCCCCCACACACACCCGCACCTCCCACACAACTCCAGCAGGGCTCTTAAACTGCAATCTGCAGTCACCGCTAGGAAATCCTGCCATAGTTGCAGGGGGGGGGGGAGCTGCCTGCTCTCACCAACTCCTGTAAGTGGCTGGCCTGCCCACTGCATCAGGCTGGGGAAGAGCACACCACTATTGAAAGGAGAAAAACTGTTTCTGGACACAAGGAAGCCCGGTGTTTTTTTTTTTTGTTTTTTTTTTTAAACCCTTTTGAGGAACCGCCTGGCACACACAGGCCACAGGGGCACCTAAGAGGGAACTTAACCTCAACCTTTCGCTTCCTTCAGCCTGCCCAAGTGCCAGCGTACAGCCCAGCGCACTTCAAAAGCTGCCTGATGTTATACTAGTTCAGTCTCGCCCAGCATTCTGTCTGATAGGAGCTGCTATTTGAGATCCTTGTAATGGGAGATGCCCAGCACCAAACTAGGGCCCTTCTTCACGGAAAGCATGTGCTTTGCCAAGAGTTGCATAGCCCACCCACCCCCCTTCCAAGAGATGTTTCTGGGCATACACTGTAAGGAGAGACGCTAGAACTCATGAAAGCAAACTGCATATCGATATTAAACCCAAACATCGGATTCCTTTTACACACACACACAAATCCTTGAGAGCCCAGCTCTTACCTTCTGGTTCCCATCTCCTGAAAAGAATGCTCTACGGTCCATTCACAAGCCCAGCCAAAGGAGAGTTTCCAAGATTCAGGAGCCAAGCATTCTTGCTTGCTCTCTTCCCTCCCTCGCTCTCCCCTTATTGAAACTTTTCCTGCGCAAAAAAAGTGTGTCAACAGATCCCGACAAAGAAAAAGCTCAGAGGTTTAAGGCAAGTAGCACCCAGAGCCCTTCTCCTCAACCGAAGTGTTCCTGCTAATTTATTCCTGTATGAGTCTGTAATGTTTTGATTCTTCTTCCTCTTATCGGCTTGGCTTGTCAAACCAGATTCGGATCAGGAGCCAGAAGGGGTTTGGGGGCAGGGGGAGAGACATCCCAAGGAAGAGAGTGGGGTTGTTGTTGTTTTTAATGCATCTAAGCGTTTCCCAAAGTGATTCCATAACACCTTGTGCCATCACTAAGATGGAAACAATCGATGTTGCCACCCTATGCCAACTTCCCTAGGGGTAAGTAAGGTTGAGGTCAGATAAGACCAGAGTGTAAACGTGTCCAATGAGGTCCCTTTAAAAAGGAGGATGGGAAGCTTCTTTTAAGGCCAGAATCTGGGGGGGAAAAACATGGCTTTGCAGGAGTGAGAAAGTCACCTGTGCTTCCCCTCTCCTCTACCTAAACTGCCCTGCAAGGTGATCATTCCTCCTACAACTTAAGCATCATACCTTCCTTTTGGGGGGGAAGAACCAACCCAAAGGTGTGCAGAAGGGGACTGACTCTGGCTGCAACCTGGAGCATCCTGACTGGCAAGTAAGGCCCACTGGAAACATGATGAAGCTTGTCCTTGAGTAACCAAACCCAATTTCCTCACTCGCCAAGAGAGGCTTTTAGACACACACTCTGGTGCCACCCTCTGCTGGTTTTCCTATACCACAAAAACTCCCAGCTCCCCACCTTTTCTAAGGGATAAAAACCGCCTGGCTAGTGTCACTCAACACTTTTTCCACCGGGGTGGGGGGTGGGGGGGAGATGAGACACAAAAATTCCCCGGGTGGTGGTGGTGGTGGTTTCCTCCTCTTGCCACCTCTCTTCATTGGCCTGGGGGACTGTCATACCATAGGCTCAAACACCGCTGCCCCCCCCCACAAGTCCTTCAGCTTGCCAACAGACAGACAACCCCCCCCCCTCTTCCCAGGACCACAGACCTGTTTTGCAAGCTCCACTGCTGGCTCCTCCGTCCGGGCCCCGTTTGCAAGAAGGCTACCTTGGAGACCCCTTTCCTTCTTTCTTCCACCCCTCCCTCCCTCCCCTCTCTTTCTCAAGCCACATTCACAATGCCTTGGGGAGGAGGTGGACGGGTGGGGAGGGGGGGGGGGTGAGAGGAAACTCTTTTAAGAGGAGAGTTCACCCCTTTCCCAAGGAAGGTTCTGCAGGGCGCTTCCGTTCCTAATCGCGCCTCCCCTCCTGCCAGCCCCACATGCTGAAATAATAAAGGTTTGTTTGCCTGCGAAAAAGCGCGCCTGAGCTCGCTTCTCTCCCCCACCCACCCACCCCTCCACTCCCCGGGCGCAACTCCTTCCCCTTTCAAAGCATCGCCTCCTCCTCCTTTCTTCCCCCCCCCCTTCTCAACTCTGTACTCAACCCCCCCTCCCCACACCCCCGCCGGTAAACAGATCCGCTTACTCCGTGGCTTCTCCAGCGCGCGCGCCCCCGCCCGCAACTCCCTCACTCGCACACACATACAGGCGCGCGCGCGCGCCCCCAGCGCCCTTCGGCTCGCGCGTCCCCGAGCTGCATGTGCGAAGTCAGATTAATGTTTACACCTAAAGCGATTTCGGGAGCGATTTTAAGAAGCGGCAGCGCCAAGGGGACCGCGGGGGAAGAGTGGGAGGAGGAGGAGGAGAGGGAGGGGAGGCGGCAGGGAGAGAGGGAGGAAAGAAAGTGACGGCTGACAATCCGCATATTGCAAAAAAAAAAAAGGGGGGGGGAGAAAAAGAGGGTGATGGAGAATAACCCAAGAGGGGAGAGAGAGAGAGAGAGAGAGAGAGAGAGAAGGGAAGGGAAGAATTTTTTTTAAAAAAAAGAAATTGTCACCTTTTTTTTGTTTGCGCGCGCGCTTCAACTGTCTTACCTCCAGCTGCCAAGGCTTTGCTTACACTGGTCGAGACAAAAGGCTGGTTCATACGGATTAGTTGTTGGGATTGTGTGTGTGTGTGTCAAAAAATAAAATAAAATAAAAATCAAGCGCTCGCCTCTTTCTCTCCACCCACCATCCCTCTTCCGAATCCCGCTGCTACTTCGCTGCCCACACGCAACCCCTCCGAGCGGAGGAGGAGGAGGAAGAAGAGGAGGGGTGGACTTCTGCTTCCCCCCCCCCCTCAAACCTCCCTCCCCACCCTTCCCGAAAAAGGTTAGAGAGGAGCGGAGTGCAGAGGGACCCGGGGGGGGGGGAGGGAGAGGGAGGCGGAAACCGAAGGCACAGAGCAACTCGGCTGGGAAAAGAAAATCGGGTAGCCATCCAACGTCCTGGGGTCGCGGGGAGGAGGGGGGGAAAGACAAGCCAGAAAAGAAACGGGGAAAGAGCTTGGCACGAGCCAAATCCAACCCCCTCGCCCACCCCACTCTGGAAAGATTTGGCCGTGTGTGTGTGTGTGTGTGTGCAGGTAGGGGGGGGTTGGTGGAAGGAAGAGGAGGGGGCGTTGGAGAGAGGGCTGGCTGGCGAGGGGGCAGCCCGCCGAGTTACTCACCAGCCTGCTGCTGTTGCTGCTGCTGTTGCCCACCGATCCCTTCGGCGGCGGTGGCGGCTGCCTTTCGGGGGAGACTTTTTTCTTCCAGGGGATCAGGCGACTCCTGGCTGCCGGGGAGACTGCCCGACCCTTCGGCGCCACTGCCAACCTTCAGCGACAGCATATTCATCGCCTGCCGATCACATTATCCTCGCGCAACTCTGCTGGACATGGTCCCTCCGCCGCCGCCTCCTCTTCCCCTCACCTCCTTTTCTTTCCGCTGGCGCTCTCAAGCACGCTTCCTTCCTTCCTTCCTTTTCTCTCTCTCTCTCTCTCTCCTGCCTTCCTTCCTTCCTTCCCTCCCTTTCCCCCCAACACACCGCACACAAAAGACGGGAGCCAGGAAGGAGGGGTGGGTAAGGGAAAATATGCAAGGCGGCGAGAATTGGCTTCCCAGCGCTCGCTCGCTCGCTCGCCGCCCCCCGCGCCTCTGTCTCTCGCGTCGCTGCTGGAAAAGGAAATGAAGAAGAAGAAGCGGGCGGGCGGGAAGGAGGGGAGGGGGGGCGAGAGAGGAAAAGCAGACCCTTGGCTCGCGCTGCCGCTCAGCTGCTGCTGCTGCTGCTGGGGCTGTGCTGGGGATTTTTTTTTGGCTCCTCCGCCCCGCTGCTCGCCCGCCGCCGCCTCCTGCCTCCTGCCTCCTTCCCACGGCAGCTTCGGCTCTCTCGCTCCTTTGCCTCGCGCCTCTGGCTTGCCGGGCTGGGAGAAAAAGGCTGGCCGGGGAGCTTCTTCGCAGCCGCTGCTGCCGCCTTGGCTGCCTCAGACGCTCTCGGCTTACCTTCGCTTGTCAGCAGCCCGAGCAGCATCCGGAACCCCAGGGAGAGACCCGCAAAGCATCTTGGGGGATGTAGTCTTTCCTCCTCGGCGAAGGAGGTGTGTGGAGAGAGAGAGAGAGACAGCGAGGAAAGGAGCTCGAGCCGACTTTCGGGGCTTGGACGGGGCGTCGAGGGGGATGCGCGAATTGGCGGCGGCGGCGGCTGTGGAGGCGCTTTGGATGCGGGGCTTCCCGTTCGCCGGGAGTGCGCGCTGGGGAAACGCCACGGTTGTTCCGGGTTCGCAAACTGGCCCCAATTGTTTAAAAAGAGAGGGAGAGGGAGAGAGGCTATAGGATATCGGGGATCCTTGCGAGGTGGAGAAGGCAGACTTAGCTGGAAGTAACTGGGGGCGGGGGGATTCTGGCTGCCCCCTCCTGCCAGCGTTATGGGCCAAACCAGGGGTTTTCCAGGGTTCGGTTTGAAAGACATGCTCAGCTGTGACTCTTCCCCCCTATCCCCCCCCTTCCTCTCGTGTCCTTGTTCGGCTTCTTTAAAACTTTCGGCCCCCTCGGAGTTAGCTATGCTCTGTGTTTGTTTTAAAGGTACGAGACGCTCCTGAGATATCCAGCCCTTGGCAGAATACTTCGCGGGTGTGTGTGTGTGCTTGCTGATCCCGGGAAACCTTTTCCCAAAAAGAAAAAGAAAGAAAGAAAGAAAGAAAGAAAGAAAGAAAGAAAGAAAGAAAGAAAGAAAGAAAGAAAGAAAGAAAGAAAGAAAGAAAGAAAGAAAGAAAGACTATAGAAGAGGGGGAAAATACCTTGTAGATGATTAAGACACGATACTGTTTATGTGTGAGCAGTGCCCTCTAATGGTGGGAACCAGGACTGCTCCGCTTCGGGGAATCTCCGAGGCTTGAACCCTTGACTTGTTCTGTAATTCCGCCAAGGATAGACCTCTCCCATGCAGGAAAAGGGCGCAGATGGTGGCCTGGGGCAGGGATGACATCAAGCGATCCCCAGGGTGTGAGCTCAGCCTACTCTTACCTCAGCTAAGCAGTCTCTGCAGGGAGCTTGTAGCCTTCTAAACAAACTGCAGGACGCATCCGACCAGAGCTGTGAGCAGCCCCATAAACTCCTTACTACAGCCTCCCCACCAGAGCCACTCAGGATCCTACTGGAAAATTTGAAAGCCAATGGCCAAAAGATTTTTCCCTGTATAAAACTAAGCAAGTAAGATAGAGGGGGGGGGGGGAAAGTCCTCTTCAAATCAATGGTCTCCCAGCCAACAGAGTCTGACCCCCTGCTTAGCTTTTCAAGATCAGTGCACTTCAGAGAGCACGCTTAAAAACAGAAGGAACCTAACATGAAAAATAAATGTATCGTGCTCATCTTCAGAATGGATGTAACCCTTTTGGGAGCTCTTAGAGGAGATCAACCCTGACTGCTCTTTAGAAGGCCAGATCCTGAAGATGAATCTGAAATACTTTGGCCACCTAATGAGAAGGAAGGACTCCCTGGAGAAGAGCCTCATGCTGGGAACAATGGAGGGCAAAACAAGAAGGGGACGACAGAGAAGGAGGTGGCTGGATGGAATCACTGAAGCAGTAGGCATGATCTTAAATGGACTCCAGAGGATGGTAGAGGAAAGGAAGGCCTGGAGGAACGTTGTCCATGGGGTCGCGATGGGTTGGACATGACTTTGCAACTAACAACAAGAAGCTGCTAACATGATTTCTGCCAAACATGAAAAACCTAGTGGTCAAGATGTCCACTCTTTCATTAAATGGGCATCCATACATCAGTACCTACCCAGTTATTCATTTTCAGTATCTATCATTCCGTAATTGACCCATAAATCATTTTATCATGTGTGCTCTCTTAAACCAGCAATTGTACAACAAATCAACTTTCTTGCATTTTGGTAACTCTCTGAAGAGCAAAAATTGCACCCCCACTCATATGCTGCACTGAACTTCCCACATTTTGCTTTTTGCCAACTTCTGTACTCTTTCAACCGGAATTCTGCTAAACAACTGCCAAGGAACATTTCAGAGAGATGTGGTTTTTACACTCTTGTTACCTGTTCCTTGTTATAGAACTGTATTCCTCTAGTTACCAGACATAAATATAGTCTTCACAAACACACACATTACACAAGATCCACAACCATTTCATAATCAAACCACATCCACGTTTTAACATCTCTCCAATAGACACCATCTAACCTGCAGCCTTACTATTTTTTCAATATTTTCCCTACATTCATTACTTCTTTGTCAGTAATTTGGATGCTAATATTTGTAGTTGGAAGGGTCCTTGGAGGTCATCTAGCCCAACCCCCTGCTGAAACAGGAAATTTTATACCATTTCAGAAAAAAAACAATTGTCCAATCTCTTCTTTAAAATCTCTAATATTGTGGCATCCACAACATTGGTTTTTTTTAAAAAAAAAACTGTTTCAATTTCACTCTTCAACAGATTACTATCACTCCTCTAAAATATTCTTCCAGTATTCCCTGAGTTAAATTTCCTTCCAAATAATACAATTGCTTTGATTCTTAATTCCCTTCATTCTACAGGAAGTTCCTTTTTTAGCTTTGTTCGCCCTGTCCCAAGGCTATTTTTAAAATTTCCATCAAAATCTCTCTAGACTTTCTTGACTCTTTTAATGGTATAGGCAGGGTTTCCTGCCAGGGCAGGGAGTTGGACTAGAAGACCTCCAAGGTCCCTTCCAACTGTTACTATATTAATCTTATTTGTTTTGTATCCTTGACTATATTGTTAGCAACTGTCCCTTTCTCTCTCTGCATAGATAGTATATTGGATTTCTCCCTTATTCCCATTTTTGCAGCAATTTTCTATATATACTTCCCTCATCCACAGCCTCTTTCACTTCATCATTTCACAGAGCATTCCTTTACTATAACTCCATATGGCTCTGTGAAACTCAGTAATTCAATTCTTTTTATTCTGTTTCAAGCAGAGTAATCTCAATTTCCCACTGATTCGGTTTGGGAAATGAATCCATTGTCTTCCCTCTTTTTTTAATATATTGGAGCCATTTTGTTTTCACTTGTTCCTTCTCTTTTGTGTCACTTTTCCCTCCCAAACTCACTCTTAATTGTAACAGAAAATGGCAGAAGAAGAAAAAAAGAAAGCTAAAATGCAAAAGAAAGAAAAAAGATGCAAAGAAATAGCTTCCTATTTTCTTTACAGGCTATGTTTCTCAAAACTCCAAAAGCCTTCTATTTCTCAGCCATAACCACTCTTTCATCCATACCAAGCAGCAAGGTACAAAATCCAATTTCCAGTCAGGTAAACCCAAAGCTCCTTTTTCCTTCACATCTTGTAACACCTTTTTTTTTAGCTCATGGTTTTTTCCCCTTGCTACACAAATTTAGAGATATCCTTCTGCCACTGTTTAAATGGTGCATCAATTGTCAAAACAGGTATTGATGAAACAAAGCAACATTCTAGACAAGACATCCATTTTAGTCACATAAATTCTTGCAGCAGCAATGACAGTTGTAGTTTCTCCCATCTTAACACATCTTTGTTAACTTCATTCCACGTCTTATCACAGTTATTTTGAAATACCATAGAATTCATATTTGTCACGGTGATACCCAAATATTTTACTTTCTTCTCAATCTAAAGACCTACTTTGTTCGTCAATTCTTTGATCTTCTGCTTTCACATTTTGTGTTAGCATCTTTGTCTTCTGTTTATTCATTTAAAGCCTGCTAATGTATCAAATACTTTTCATTCCCCCAATTTCAATTCCTTTTAGTTTTCCAGCAACAACACCAAATTGTGTTTTAGGCAGTGTTTCACCTCAGATAAACAATCTGTGTTTGTTTCTCTGAGGTAAAAAGATTCAAGGCTCCTGTCAGCCCTTTGAGGTAGGCCCGGTCAAGAAACAGACACCATGAACTACAGCTAGTCCTCAAATTACAATTGTAATTAAACCCAGAATTACCACATGATCACATCAAATTTTACAATCTTTTTTGCAGCAACAAAAAGTAAATGCTGCAAATGGGTTTTAAAACCCGCTACAAATCATGGTCATGTGACTGCCAGGTGCCAAGCGCCAAAAATGCAATCACATGATTAGGGGAAGGGCAGCTTCCAGAACTTTGCAAATGGGTTATAACTACCGTAGCTCTAGGGAGGTCCATTGTAATTTGGAATGGTTGCTAAGTGTTAGTCATTAAGTGAGGATTACCTGTGCTGTTGTTACAGGGATAAATAACGATGTTTAAAACCTGGCATATTCTCCCTCTCTCTTCTTATAACAAAGAGAATCAATATGGGGTAATCTTGAGTTTCTTCCTCACTCCTTCCTCCATTTCGGGGTTAATCTGAAATGAATCAGTGAGCCTTAAATCTCATCTTAAAGAGTGGTGCATTATAAACAGTACCAGTTATGAGATTCATAACCAGCCATCTTGTGTAAATGTAGCTATTGCGGCTACTTTGATTTAGCATGCTACATCATCTTAGCCAATTATGGTTTCTCAATAAACCATGTTTAAACCGTGACTTTGCATAATAAATGTGTGCCTCTACCGTGGCAGTCCCATGCATTTATTGTGCAATATATCCCTTCCCACAAAAAAACCATGTTACCCATTTTCTCATTGGCTGATGGACACTGGTACAAGTCTTTTCGTTCCAGTAATCCCTCTGTTCACAGAGCAATGCTACGAACCACTGCTGCTATTTTAATATTTTTATTTCCCGCTTTTCTTCGAAACTTATTGATTTTTAATCCAATTTATGGATTTAGATGTAGTTTTAAAAATGTCTTGGGGTGCTTCTTGTTTGATCTTTCTAATTCTCATCTAATTATTGTAAACCCACTCTGGAGAGGACCTTTTTCCAGGACTTATGGCTTCAGAACTATCAGGAACATCACCAGATCCCTGGGAGCAAGCATTAAGGAGCACAGCAGGGCTCCTTCCTAAGTAAATACAGTCATATCATCCGGTTACACCGTGCTGACAATCTTCAAGACTTTCCAGAACATTCCTTGTGCCCCAGGGAGATGTTACAAAGATCAGAGGCTGTTGGCCTTCACCAGCTGCTGATGTCAGCTTTGAATTCCTCTGCTATTCTTAGCATCTGATCACAATCAATACAAATCGCCATCATCTTCTCTCTCCTTGGACATTTGCATACACAATTAATGCAGCATAACCACATAGTCGCGTCGGTGGCATGCTCACAGATCCATCACAACCAGGGTTAGATGTTCAGCCCAGACAAAAGAAGCATCAGGTGAGCCTGATGGCTACCTAGTCCAGCTTTCTTATTCCACAAAAACGTAATAACAGGATTCTGGGAGGCCCACAAGTGGTACCTAGATATGGGGCTATTATAAGGAGCATGAAGATCCCATTGGCATAGCAGGGGTCTGCAAAGTTGGCTCTTTTAAGACTGGTGCACTTCAACTCCCAGAATTCCCCAGCCAGCATAGCCAGCATAGAGTCAACTTTGCAGACCCCTGGCGTAGAGCAATCCCAACACAATAGGACTTTTGTACAGGGAATGGATTTTTAGGAATGTAAGATGGTGGCAATAGGACTATTTATAATGGCAAAGTATCACAGGGAATTTGTAATAGTTCCCACTCCCCCCATTATAAACCTCTTTCTAGAGGAGGAGGAGGAGGAGGAGGAGGAGGAGGAGGAGGAGGAGGAGGAAAGGAAGGAAGGAAGCAAGGAAGGAAGGTGGACTTCCAGCATCCTGCAGGAAGACATTGGATACACCACATCAGGGGTGAAATTCAGCAGGTTCCGAAATTTTGACTAGTTCATAGAACCGGCAAATACCACCTTTGGCTGGCCCCAGAGTGGAGTGGGAATGGAGATTTTGCAGTATCCTTCCCCTGCCACGCCCACCAAGCCACGGCCATAGAACCGGTAGTAAAAAAAATTGCATTTTACCACTGCACCTCATCCTAGACTAGTCATGGCTTTCTGTGGTTGCAATAGATTCCCAAACAACTAATTTCTTAGATTCTCATTGTCAGGATTCTCACACCCAGCTAATCCATCTTCTAACTTTGATTTAGCGTGTTGCGTGAACTCTACTGTGGTGACCTGTAAGGCTCCTTTCTTGGCTTTGTGTGTTGTGTGAACCCAGTGGTCTTCTATAAAGAAGCATTAACGAAACGATAGCGTAACGGTTCCCCTTCAAGGAGCCAAAAGGATATAATTCCAGCTCTATGTAAAGGGAAGAGCTTTTATTCACCATTTCCCAAATCTGGAAAGGCTGATGTTAATCAAAGTGAAATTTAATGGTGGCTTATCAAGGTTGTTAATCAGCCTTGGTGCACATTTCTTTTGGCATCCTGTACATCTATAATTTGGCATGTAACTCCTGCCAGGAATGCCATAAAGAGAAATCCTGGACCTACCCCAGAAGCTAAAACTCTTCCTAGAAAATTGGTGGTGATCTGACCTGACCTGCTTTTCAAGGAAGTCTATTGTGGAAGAGGGAATTTAAGATTGTTATGCAAATACAGAACCAGGTTTGCTGGAACACCATCCCCAAAATACGCCAGATTGAAGAGGAAAACATATAAATAACAACAACGGAAAGAAGGAACGGAGAGAGGAGCAGAGGGAAAGATAGGAAGGGGAGGAGAAAGGAGAGGGAAAGAAAAAAGAGAAAAGGAGAGGAAGAAATGGAAGAGAAGTAAGAGTAGGAGAGAGGGTAGGAAAGGGAAGAAGAGGGGAGGAGTGGGGGAGAGGAAGGGGAAGGAGAGAAGGCAAAAGAGAGACGGAAAGAAGGAAGGAAGAACTAGGCTATTGTAAAATAAGATGGGTGTATGGGATGGTAGAAAAACAATCTCAATTATATTGTTAATTGTAGAGGGAGAAAAATTGTTATAAATGTTAAAAGATAACACACATTATTAAGAACAGTCACGAGATTGTTTATTTGTGAATGTACAGTATATAACAAATAAAAATAAAGTAACTTTTTTTAAAACAAGGAAGTTTAAGACCAGGCCATTTATCTCCCTATGTCAGGGGTGTCAAACTCGATTTCATTGAGGGCCACATCAGGGTTGTGTTTGATTTCAGGAGGGGGGAGCAGGGGGGTGCCAGGCCTGGAAGCCACCTTTTACATTTGGGCCTTCAGGCCTGCCACATTTATTGCTGTGGGAAACTGGAAGCGGGGATTATACGGAGTGAGGTAGATATAGTCAAAACAACATTCCTTTCTCAGAGAGTCAAGGACATCTTTCCCTGCAGCTGCGATGGTGTGACTGGGAAGCATCTCCTGTTTTGGAAGGTGCATTGATTGGGCCATGTGATGGACATGGGGGTGCTGGGCAGGGACTTGAGCTTTCACTTGGGTGGGGAAAACCTGGAAACTTTCAGATTCGGGTTTTCCCAGATGTGCCAATATGACATCTCTAATAAAATGGAACTTTGAGGAAGCTCAAGCCTCGGAGTCTTCTTTGGCTGGGGGGGTGTCCCTTGGAACCCTGGCAGTTCCAAGTAAAAAAACAAAGCTTGAAAGGGATGGCTATTTATCAGTATACTGAATTCATCTCTGATGTCAGATTTTATACTTTTTAAGACGGCAATATGCAATAACAGCAAATGTGCATTTATTCTAGAGAAGCAACCTAGAATGAAGGAGACATTTCCTGACAGAACAATCAGTAGAACAACTCAGCTCCAGAAGTTGTGGGTGCTCCAACACTGGTAGTTTTAAAGAAAAGATTGAAGAAGGAAGTATTCCTTCTTGTCTAAAAGATTATTTAAAAAGGGGGTCTGGTTCAAGTGGGTGATGCCGGAGGGAATGTTGGTGTTTTGGGAGGGAGGAAGAGTAAGAATTAAAACAATTGCAGAGGCGGAAGCCTTTCTTGAGAAACACTCCTCAATCCTGGAGGATGAAAATGGGGGAGCAGAGGCTGCCGCGGCCCCGCCCACTGGGGGCCAGGGAAAAGAAGATACAATTGCCAAAAGACTTAGATCTCAAAAGTGATTTTATTTTAATATAATACAATATTGTTTGGATGTTTATATATGTTTGCTAGCACAGTTTTTTCTTACAATGATATATCTGCATTTCTCTCCACTTTGTAGTACAAATGTATGTTAAATGAATTATCTATTTTCTGTTATGAAGTCTCGGAAGGGGTCAACGACTTCGACGTGAAAGTTCTCAAAATGTCTTTTCACACCTTACCCTTTACCTTATTTGTAAAAAATTTATAAAACCCAATAAAACTTTTTTTTCAAAAAAAAGAAAAGAAAAGATTGGACAACCATTTGTCTGAAATGGTATACGGTTTCCTGCCTAAGCAGATGGTTGGTCTAGAAGACCTCCAAGGTCCTGCCCTGCCCTGCCCTGCCCTGCCCTGCCCTGCCCTGCCCTGCCCTGCCCTGCCCTGCCCTGCCCTGCCCTGCCCTATCCTATCCTATCCTATCCTATCCTATCCTATTCTTCTTTATGTACACTGAGAGCATAGGCATCAAAGACAAATTCCTTGTGTGTCCAATCACACTTGTCCAATAAAGAATTCTGTTCTGCTCTGCTCTGCTCTGCTCTGCTCTGCTCTGCTCTGCTCTACTCTACTCTACTCCAGGAACCACTTTCTCCCTAAAACATGCCAATGCTGTACACACTCCAGGTTCTGTCCTTTCAGTCTTGCCATTATTCAGCAACCTGGGAAGCGTGTCATTTCTGTGGATTTTCCCTTTCTTCAAGATGATCTCCTTCTGGTACACAACAGGTCTCAACTCTCCTCCTTAGGAAAGCCATCACAACGTCATTTTTTCCTCCAGGAGTCAGTTGAGTGGAAGTCCCTCCCAGGCCTGTTTCGTATGTGTGCTGGTTTGCCATTTTACATTAGAGGTAGTCCTCCACTTATGACCAAAACTGAGCCCCAAATTTCTGCTCCTAAATTGTTAAGTGGGCTTTGCCTGATTTTACAACCTTTCTTGTACAGTTGTTAAGTGAAACACCGCAGTTGTTACGGTTAGCAACATGTTTGTTAGCTGAATGTGGCTTTCCCCATTGACTTTGCTCATCAGAAGGGGATCATATGACCCTGGGACACTGCAACCCCTCATAAACACATGCCAGTTGCCAAGCATCTGAATGTTGATCACGTGACCGCCGGGATCCTGCAGTGGCCCTAAGTGTGAAAAATGGTTCTAAGTCACTTTTTTCATCGCCCCTATAACTTCAAATGGTCACTAAGCAAATGGTTGCAAGATGAGGACTACATTTATTTACTTACTTACTTACTTACTTACTTACTTACTTACTTACTTACGTACGTACGTACGTACTTACTTACGTACGTACTTACTTACTTACTTACTTACTTACTTACTTACTTACTTACTTACTTGATAGTTTTGGTTTCTTTTCTTCTATTGGATCCAGAGATGTGGTGTCCTTAGCACTGCATAATGGAGTGAGCTCCCGTGACTTGTCCCAGCTTCTGCCCAACCTAGTAGTTCGAAAGCACACAAAAATGCAAGTAGAAAAATAGGAACCACCTTTGGTGGGAAGGGAACAGCGTTCTGTGTGCCTTCAGCATGTAGTCATGCCGGCCACATGACCACGGAGATGTCTTCAGACAGTGCTGGGTCTTCAGCTTTGAAACGGAGATGAGCACCGCCCCTTAGAGTCAGGAACAATTAGCACCTATGTGCGAGAGGAACTTTTATCTTTATCCTAGACACTGTTTGAATTGGGCAGACTTAACCATCTTGAAATAAATAAACCAATAAAAATAAATGGGCATCCTCTTTCTTTTTTTTTAAAGCGATTACTTTCTTCTTTTTCTTCTTCTTCTTCAGCAGGTCTCATCTCTAGTCCTTGAAGCGAGGTGCGAAAACAAGGTGGTGATAGTTTGATCTCCCTTCCCTTCCCCTCCTTCTCTTCCAAAAGTATTAGCCCCCTCCCCTCCCTTCTATGCTTCATATATGAATGGGCACACAAACACGTGGATATTCACACATGACTGCTCTGTCACATCACATTTGGCATAGAGGTTGCCAGGGGTCAAGGAGGGGCGGGAGAGAGAGAGTGCTAATTGCACCAATGTTCTGTTCATTTCGGTCAAGCCAGCTGGCATGTTGAGTGTGTGAACCCAGTTGAGTAGAGTTTCTGTCGTTTGTTAGCTTAATGGCTGGGTTCACATACATATGTATGTTTTTGGTAACTCCGCTTCGCAGCAAACCATGGTTTAGAAGCCACCGTGGCCAAGAGCATGCAAAAAAATGCTAGACTGCAAACAAACAATTAAGGCTGTTGGGAAAAAGCTGGGTGTGACCTGAAAATTGAGCGATCGATTAGTTCAAAACAAAGAAGGAAAAGAATTCAGTGGCTGGTTTGTTAGCATTAATTCAGCTGCCCACTTGCCTTCCTGCCTAGACTTACCTACAGATCACATTTCTCTGGAAAATATTGGAACAGGTTTGTAATATAGGATACTGATGGATAAAAAGGTAAAGGTTCCCCTCGCACATATGTGCTAGTCATTCCCGACTCTAGTGGGCGGCGCTCATTTCCATTTCAAAGCCAAAGAGCCAGCAGTGTCCGAAAACGTCTCTGTGGTCATGTGTCCAGCATGACTCAACGCCAAAGGCGCACAGAACGCTGTTCCATTCCCACCAAAGGTGGTTCCTATTTTTCTACTTGCATTTTTACTTGCTTTCGAACTGCTAGGTTGGCAGAAGCTGGGACAAGTCACGGGAGCTCACTCCGTTACGCGGCGCTAGGGATTTGAACCGCTGAACTGCCGACCTTTCTGATCGAAAAGCTCAGTGTCTTAGCCACTGAGCCACCGCGTCCCATGCTGATGGATATGCCCATGTATTTTTTTGTCTAGCAAATGACACAAAAGACAGAACAATCAAATGGCAGAATGCTCTCAGGCTATCGGGTGACGATACTCTCGGCTGCTGAAATGATTACCTGAGTTTTAGCCACTTTCTTGCTTTTTCTTCTGCAGGGAGTTGAGGGGGGGGAAGGGGGAGGACTGAACAAAACAGCGGAAGGACAGGGGACTCAGCCATCTAAGCAACATTCTCTTAAGACACAAGCCATCTTTTCAAAGCCAAAGTCTGTCTGCCTTCCTTCCTTCCTTCCTTCCTCCCTCCCTCCCTCCCTCCCTCCCTCCCTCCCTCCCTCCCTCTCTTCCTTCCTAACAAGCGATTGGTTCATGCGTTGCTGTAAGCCGTGGCTTAACTATGGCTGGTTCCCTAAGCCATAATCGGCTGGGTTCACACAAAGAGCTAAGCCCAAGCCAAGCAAACTGCACGCTGACCCAGTACACCATGGGAACCGTCTATTTTCGGAACGGCAAAATGAAGCATTTGCCAGAGGGAGATGAAAACTCTCAGGTTCTCCCCCCCACCCCCCACCCCCCACCCCGGCTTGGCAATCCTCACTTCTGTTCCATTGCCAGATGCCTCCTGCACACTCAGACTTTCTATGCTTTCTTTGCCTGTGTTCTTACGGTGCGCTAAGCCAAGATTTCCTTAACTGTAAAACACAGATGGCTGGGTTAACATAATACGCTAAAACAGTGTTTCTCAACCTCAGCAATGTTAAAGATGGGGAGACTGCAATTCCCAGCATTGAAGGGGCTGGCTGGCTGGGAAATTCTGGGAGTTGAAGTCTACTACGGGTTTGCTTCGCGCCCCCCGAACCGGTAGTAAAAAAAAATGCTTTGAAAAGTTTTTTTTAAGTTCCAACAATCAGCTGTGCGACAATCAGCTGCACTGTGGGATTTCTAGCATTTTGTTACTACCGGTTTTGGCCGAACAGGTAGCATTTTTTACTACCGGTTTGGGCCAACTGGCCTGAACAGGTAGCATTTCACCCCCGGTTGAAGTCCACCCATTGGTGGGGTACAACTGGTTTAACAACCGGTTTAGTGAGCGTGCGCTTTGGATGCGCACCTAACACGCACTTTGCGCGTGCGGGCAGCATTAAAAAACCGCCCATTTTAAGCTTAAAAACGTGCCTTCTATGTCAGCGCTGGTGAGTAAATCAACTGACTTATGGCACTCCATGGGTTGCGTCTCCACAGTAGGGACAGAATCAAACAGGGGGTGTGAGAATCGGCAAGATATCGAAATGACCTGATCTTCCCAAAACAAAGAATAGCTTTCTTCAGAGCCAGATTTAACCTTCTCCCCTCCGCTCTCCTCCAGGGCAGGGATAAGAGAACACCAATAGTAGAAAGGTTGGTATACGTGGTAAAGGAGAAGTTGAAGATATCTCACATGTTCTATTGTACTGTGAGCTATACAGAGTTTGTAGATGTGCATCTATCCTCCCCTTACTAGAGAAATTGCCAGGGAGGGGCAGACAATTTTTATGTAGGCTTTCTCCTCCAGGACACAAACTCATCTACTACGCATGTAGTGACAAAGTTCTGTGTTGCTGCAATGTTCACAAGAAAAAAAATGGTTACAGAATTATAGTTGTCATCTTGTGCCAATTATTTGAGTATCTCTAACAATTCTGGACCATTATATCTACTCCCATACGTACGGGCTTTTCACCCACGTCAACCAGGGAGTGACCCGAATTGTTTGAGAGCATGTATTTTCTCAACAGGGATGCTATTATCCACTTTTAATGTCAGTACTTTTTTAAATATATTGTAAAAATGTAATGTCTATTGCTGGTCTTTGACAGTAATAAAGATGTCTGTCTGTCTCTCTCTCTCTCTGAGCTAAAAAAAACACAGGGAGATATAGGATGGGAAAGGGAAAGGGCTGATGGGCGGAGCCAACTCAGTGGTGGATTCCGGTTCCCGTTGCAACCGGTATGCTGTAACGAGGCCAGGCGTCAACCACATGCACGCGTGCAGCTGCTCGGCGGAGTGTCGCACAGGCGCCGTACGCTCCGTGCGCATGCGCAAATGCCCCGGTCATCTCAAATAGGAACGATAGAGCCTCAGCTAAATTAGAGAGGTTTTAATGGGAATTTTAGCACAGGTTTATTATTTAATTTCTTTTTAACTTTTGTATATTTGTTATTTATTATTGTAGATTTTAATGTCCTGTGCACCGCCCAGAGTCCGTCTCGACGGAGATTGGTGCGGTTTACAAATCTAAATAAATAAATAAACAAACAAATAAATAAATAAATAAATAAATAAATAAGTAAGCAAATAAGCAAATAAGTAAATAAATAAGTAAATAAGTAAATAAATAAATAAATAAATAAATAAATAAATAAATAAATAAATAAATAAATAAATAAATAAATAAATAAATAAATAAATAAATAAATAAATAAATGTAAGGAGGGCTGGTGGGCCCTCCAAAGCACTGTACCGGAACAGTACCTGGTGCTCCCAGCAGGCACCGGTATGCCCGTACCGGTCGTATCCCACCACTGATCCAACTGCTCACCAGAACTACTTGTTCACTACAACTGATGCAAACTGGTAGAATACCACCACTGAGTCCACCCCGCTGCAGGATTGAGAAGCCCTGATCTAGAGTTCAAAAATCAAGCAGCACATTGGACTCCATTAAATGGAGCTATTTGGTGTTGTGTCTGTCTGTATGTCTGTCTGTCACTCTCTCTCTCTTGGAGAAATGTGTCCAGGGAGGAGAGTTTATTTGCATGCTGAACCTGCATTGCTACAAGGGGGAGGTGAGAGCAGGTGTCAGGAAGCATTATGCTACTCCAGAGCCCATTAGTTCTGGTGCTGTGCCTCAGGTCTTTTTTGCGTCAGCATCAGGAACGCCAGCTGTGCAGGGACAGGTCAAGGTGCTAATAGCAAAACCGCTGGACTCTCTGTTCTAGCAGCTGCCTCCTCCCAGTCCTTTCCGACTTCAAAGCTATCCCTTGACTGGGGAAAAGGGAGCTGCGGACTCGCTCTGTGTAATCTTAAGTTTGCCGATATGCAATAATTGGACGATCAAATATGGTGCTGTTTACAAGTCACCATGGCTGGATTCCTCACACAGAGAAGGACAGAGAGGTTGTCTTCTTCATTTCCCCCCATTTTTGTACAATAATGATGTTAGGGATGAAAGCATCAGACAAAGCTGTCTGAAATTTTCTACTATTGTTGCGTTGCTGAGGCTGTTAAATGCAAAGTTGTGTCCAACCCATCGTGACCCCATGGACAATGTTCCTCCAGGCCTTCCTGTCCTCTACCATCTTCTGGAATCCATTTAAGCTCACCGACTGCTTTGGTGACTCCATCCAGCCACCTCATTCTCTGTCGTCCCCTTGTTCTTTTGCCCTCCATCGTTCCCAACATGAGGCTCTTCTCCAGGGAATCCTTCCTTCTCATTAGGTGGCCACAGTCTTTGAGTTTCCTCTTCAGGATCTGGCCTTCTAAAGAGCAGTCAGGGTTGATCTCCTCTAGGACTGACCGGTTGGATTACCTTGCAGTCCAAGGGACTTGCAGGAGTCTTCTCCAGCACCAGAGTTCAAAGGCCTCCATTCTTTGGCGCTCAGCCTTCCTTATGGTACAACTTTCACAGCCATACATTGCAACTGGAAAAACCATAGCCTGGACTATACGTATTTTTGTTGGCAAGGTGATTTCTCTGCTTTTTAGTATGCTGTCTAGATTTGCCCCAGCTTTCCTTCCCAGGAGCAAAGTTCTACTGTAGATGTAGCTAATGCAGTTGTAAAGGGTTGTGGATCTGTCCCTGGAAATCCACTTGATTCCCTGCCTCCCTTGACTCTTAAAATGCACCCAGAGAGAGTCAGAACCGGGCCCGCTGTAAAGCAAAATGCCAAAATCTATCTTCACCTCTATTTCCATGTATTGCTCCTGGCCCCTAATCAATTCCAGAAATATTCTTGGAAGATTATTATTATTACCATTGTTTGTTTAATGTGTATCCCTCCACATCCTTCCCTACTCAGAGAGCGGCTATAAATAATATGCCCATGGTAAGAATAACCTACATTCCCCAAACAGCTTCAAACCCAGTGCAGAAAAAATATATATCAAGATTCCATCTTTGCCAACTTCTGGAAGATCAAGGGAGCCAAGCTAACTGGTACAGCAGTGTTTCTCAACTCAACGATTTTACAACGGGTGGACTTCAACTCCCAGAATTCCTCAGACAGCTCATAGGCGACGGAATTCTGGGCATTGAAGTCCACACATCTTAAAAGTTGCCAAGTTTGAGAAACCCTGCTGTAGGAAGGGGCTGTTTCAAATTGATGGGGTTCGGTTTGATGACTTCTCCATCCCCCATCGGTTCATGAGAATGGGACTTACCATGAACTCCGCTTGGAGGAGGACCGGTTCAAATAGGTTACCTCCATGTGAAAATGTTTCAAGCTGCCACCTAGTATTTTTTTTAGAAGCGGTGGCCCACCTGCCCAGCAACAAAGACCAAAAGAAGCCCAAATGGGAAGGTCGGGGTTAAAAGGGTGACGGGAACAGCCTTATTAGTGCTTTGTGACTGGCTGTGGTCGTCTGTTGTGAGATTAAACTTGGCAGCCTCTCTTAAATTGCAGAGGTGTTCAACTTTTGGAAGAGGAATTAATTGAGGCTCTTTAGAACAGATCACAGCCTAAGACTCAATACTTTAATTTGATTAAAATAACAGCTTCGGTCTTCACGTGAGTTTTGTAGCTTTCCTAAAGGGCCCCAGGAATATGTAGAAATAAGAATAAAACAAAGGAGCATTTTCAGAAAGGACACTTAAACATGGGAAAATAATTACCAAAGTATATAATTAATCCTCAAATAGCACTAGTAAAAGATACCAAGCAGAATGCACGGAGTTGTTTTCCTGATGTAAAAAAAGAAATACTATTTTTTTGGGTGCTTTGCATCCACACCTTCAACGATATCACTGCTTATAAATGTTAAAAAGAAAGAGGCAGCCCAGGAAACTTAATATTCAATGGGAACTGGTTTTCTTTTTTTTCATTACCAGCTCCCTGGCTTCTTCACAGATCTAAAGTTTCTCGGTTCGGATCTTGAAACATAACCTATCTTTCCAGAGCTTCCAGAACTCCTGGCAGCTGCTTTTTTTCCCTTTCTAATCTTGGCACCCTGAGGGCTAGAAACTTGCTCTTTGAATTTGCTAATCCTGCATTCAGCGGCTGTACCTTCAACCTGCCTCTCCCCGTTTCCAAGCAGTAGCTGCCCTGTTCTGTGCATTTTTCTTTCTTCCTTGTGTCCCCCCCCCCTTTTCCTGGAGCCAGATCTAGCCATCGTTGGATAAATCATCTGTCTGTCTGAATACAGCTGTTCTCCTGTCGCCTGGCTGCCTGGTTGGGGAGGCAGAAATATAACCAGACCTCCCAGCAAGTAAGGCACCTCCTCGGAGGCTTAATAAACAAGTCACGCTAAAGTACCGCACAGGTTCAAGCCCCCTGTTCCACAGCATCCCCTTGCCCCTCGGAAGACGGGAGTCCATGTCAGTTACTCTCCTTGCATTAACAATGCAGGCAGTGGGCTGATTCCCAGCATGCCCTTCTTTGGGCACTTATACCTAAACCTTTCTGCAAATCCCAGAAGGGAAGGGGAGCCTCCCTCACTTCCCCCCAATCGCACCTGTGCTCTTCCCTCTTCCAGCCTTTGGGACAAAACCAGCTTTCTTCCAATGCAGGTCACCTTCCAAGCAGGATGACTGACGGGTCCCAAGCCCTCTCCTCAGCTGTCCTCCCCCAACACTGGAACGGATTTGTGGGTGCTGCCAATATCTGTCTCCACCTTCCCCCCTCTTCTCTCTGACTCTGTTTTCCCCTCCAGCCTTGTGTGTGTGTTTTACAAGTGCTCTCTGGAATAATTTCTCCTGAGAAGGAAGGAAGGAGGAAGGGAGGGAAGGAAGGAAGAAAGGAAGAAAGGGAGGGAGGAAGGGAGGGAGGGAGGAGAAAGGCAGTAAGGGAAGAAAAATTTCATTTGAGTTTTTAAGCAGGTGTTAATATAAAAATAAGGGACGTGGTGGCTCAGTGGCTAAGACACGGAGCTTGTCGATCAGCAGTTCGGCGGTTTGAATCCCTTGCGCCACATAACGGAGTGAGCTCCCGTTACTTGTCCCAGCTTCTGCCAACCTAGGAGTTCAAAATCACGTAAAAATGCAAATAGAAAATAGGGACCAACTTTGTTGGGAGGGTAACAGCGTTCTGTGCGCCTTCAGTTTTTAGTCATGCTGGCCACCTGACCATGGAGACGTCTTCGGACAGCACTGGCTCTTCGGCTTTGATACGGAGAGGAGCACCGCCCCCTAGAGTTGGGAACGACTAGCACATATGTGCAAGGGAAACCTTTACCTTTACCTAATACAAAAATGCATACTACCAGTACTACTCACTGTCCTTTATATACGGGGTACAACAAGTCATGCTAAGCCAAGGTTTGCCTAACTCTGCTTAACTGCACAATCCACAACTGATTTATACCCCTTATCATAAAGTATGATTTATAAACCATAGTATGGGGGAGTTTATGCATCCAGCCTAGCCAACACTAAGCAAATCATGCCGTGGTTTAAAGCAGTGTTTCTCAAACTTGGCAAGGGGCAGACCAACTCCCAGAGTTTCTCAAGCAGCATCCTGCCTGGGGAATTTTGAGGGTTAAGGTCCACACATCTTCAAGTTGCCAAAGTTGGGAAACACTGGTTTAGAGGAATGTGTGAATCAGTGGTGGGTTTCAAATTTTTTAGAACTTACTCTGTAGGTGTGGCCTATTTTGTGGGCGTGGCTTGGCAGTCATGTGACAGGGTGGGAGTGGCCACCTTTTAAAATGTGGTGAAACTCATTTAACAACGCTCTTGCTTAGCAACCCAAATTTTGGACTCAATTGTGATGATAAATTCTTTCTTTCTTTCTTTCTTTCTTTCTTTCTTTCTTTCTTTCTTTCTTTCTTTCTTTCTTTCCTTCCTTCCTTTCCTTTCCTTCCTTCCCTTTCCTTTCTTTTCCTTTCCTTTCCTTTCCTTTCCTTCCCGTTGGGTCACTGGCAGTGGCGGGCCAGATTTACTTCCAGGTACGCCGGTGGAACCCCCTCTCACCGGTTCTCTAAATTTCACCAACCGGCTCTCGCGAGTAGGTGCGAGCCTGCAGAAACCCACCACTGGTGTGAATCCAGGCAAAGGCTTTGGGTGATGAGTGAATCCGACTCAGATCAAAAAAGAAAACGAATAGAAGGTGCCCATGTTGCGACCATACAAATGGCAAGAGGGATTCGTCTCAGATGGACAGAGGGGGAGGGGGGAGGGAGAGGGGGAGAAAGCAGGGAGAGAATCTTAATAATCTTAATCTTTAAAAAATCATATTTTAAGGAATTGTGGGTTCAGGTTTATTTCTGCTCCCTTCAGCCAATTTATTTTTTTGCTTTTAACTAGTTCCAAAAACAGAAACACCCACACACATCAAAGTGTTTAAAGAAATTCTAGGTAGATGGGGGAGGGGCTGTGTTTACATGGAACAACACAGCCTTAATGTTGTTTGAACAAGCACCCTCCCCCCCATTGCCATTCCTACAACATGCTTAATTTGATTGTCAAATTCATTTCTTTCCTGGATGTGTACAGTGTACTGAATCACAAATTATCCACATGGTCTAAGCTCATACAAAGTGCTGAGCCATAGGAAAGAATTTAAAAAAAGGAATCAGGATTAAAACTAACGTACTTGGCTTATTGTGCGAATGCAGCCATCAAATTTCTAAGTTACCCATTTAAGCAAGTTGAATGAACCCTAATGCTAACCAAGTTAAGCATGTATAGTCAATGTCTTTGACATTGGTGCACAAAACACACTGTGATTCGATTGGTTTTGGCTTAGTGTGTGTTGTGTGAACACAGACATCAGTGGGGTTGTAACAGTGGTGGGTTTCAAAAATTTTTGGAACCACTTCTGTAGGTGTGGCCTGCTTTGTGGGAGTAGCTTGCCGGCCATGTGACCGAGTAGGAGTGGCTCGGCAGTCATGTGACTGAGTGGGAGTGGCTCGGCAGTCATGTGACCGGGTGGGAGTGGCCAAGACGATGTCACTGAATTCCTTGCCCCAATGGATGATCTACAAAAAAAAAGATATAAAAAAGGAAATTTATTATTTTGTGCACTTACTACTTAAATAAGATTAAAATAAGTACACAAAACAATAAAAGAGCTACTTGCAGAAGGAAGATGACTGTCCTTGCCAGTCTTCAATATCACTGACTCCAATGAATGGCCTGCACAAAGAAGAGACACAGAAATGAACCCTTCCATTGCAGGCACTGCATTAGGATGAAACAAGCACACAAAATAATAAAGACAGCTACTTACAGAGGAAGGATGACTGTCCTTGCCGGTCTTCTACATCACACTTGCTCCAATGAATGGCCTGCACAAAGAAGAGACACTCTTCCATTGCATGCACTGCATTAGGATGAACAACCGCTGTAAGCTACGTTTGCAGCCTTGAAAGCCAACCTCGTGTTCTTTATTCTATAAACCATGGCTTAGGACTTGGAAACCCAGCAACAGCATGATACCATAACTCCAATATGGGAAAAATTAAACTCCATTGCTTCTCTACAAAGGTGGAATGAAGCTATAATTAAAAAAAACACCTGTCAGAATTGCAAGGAGAACTCTGACGTTCAAATGGACAGGAAGTAGCGTGTATTTATGTCATGCATGAACTGTGCCAAGGTCCAGGCAATTTTGGGATGCATGTTCCACATTGCCAGCCTCAATACTTGACAATTCACAATTCAAAGCTGGCATCTCACAAGTACCATGATAGTCCTTTAAGCAATAATTCAAAGAACTTTAAAGGAAAACTGTAAATATCAATGCCTCTGTTCTTTCTGCAAGCTTTCCTTCCCCTTTTGGGGATTGTACATCATGGCACATTTATCCCTGACCAGCTGATAACATGGCCCGTGTATTTATAGACATCAAAGCTTTTTTCTGACAGGGAGCCATTGAGAGGGGCCTTTCTTCCCCCTACTCCCATGCCCATCATCCGTGCCCTCTCCCTTTTCCCTCCCATGTGCTCCTCTTTGCCGCCCTATCTGAGATCCTGGCACTTTACCCCAAATCCATCAGGCACTTCCCCATTGGTCCACTGGAGGGCAAATGTCATGGCTGGCCTTCCAGAGGAAGCTGGGAAGGAACTGACATCACAAACAATTGCTGCTCTAGGACGTCACACTCCGTCTCCTTAGCGGGCCAGGCATTCCAGAGTTATGCTGGAACACACACACATGCACACACTCACACAAGGTATCTTAACACCCCCCAGTATTTGTTTTCAGAGGGTAAATCCTCTGTGTACCAGGTTTGGTTGAAATTGCTCAAGGTACTCCAGAGTTATGCTGGAACATACATACATATGTACAACCATATATATATATATATATATATATATATATATATATATATATATATATATATATATATATATATATATATATATATATATATATATGAAAGATAAGAAACTTATAGAAGATAGATAGATAGATAGATAGATAGATAGATAGATAGATAGATAGATAGATAGATAGATTGATTAATGGAAACATAGATTAAAAAAAACAAAATGCACAGGTACAGTATAGGTGGTACCTTGCTCAATAGTAGCAACTGTGAGAGGGATCTTGGAATCCTAGTGGACAACCATTTAAATATGAGCCAGCAGTGTGCAGCAGCTGCCAAAAAAGCCAACACAGTTCTAGGCTGCATAAACAGAGGGATAGAATCTAGATCACGTGAAGTGTTAATGCCACTGTATAGTGCCTTGGTAAGGCCACACTTGGAATACTGCATACAGTTTTGGTCGCCACGATGTAGAAAAGACGTGGAGACTCTGGAAAGAGTGCAAAGAAGAGCAACCAAGATGATTAGGGGACTGGAGACTAAAACATATGAAGAACTGTTGCAGGAGCTGGGTATGTCTAGTTTGATGAAGAGAAGGACCAGGGGAGACATGATAGCAGTGTTCTGATATCTCAGAGGATGCCACAAAGAAGAGGGAGTCAAACTATTCTCCAAGGCACCTGGGGGCAGGACAAGAAGCAATGGGTGGAAACTAATCAAGGAGAGAAGCAACTTAGAACTAAGGAGAAATTTCCTGACAGTTAGAACAATTAACCTCTGGAACAGCTTGCCCCCAGAAGTTGTGAATGCCCCAACCCTGGAAGTCTTCAAAAAGATGTTGGATAGCCATTTGTCTGAAATGGTATAAGGTTCCTGCCCACGCAGGGGGTTGGACTAGAAGACCTACAAGGTCCCTTCCAACTCTGCTATTGTATTGTATTGTATTGTAAACATGGTTTACACGAAGAACCCCCTTTTTGCCCAACATACCAAAACCTAAACTACCCTGCAGATTTTCTTGAAAGAATACACTTGGCTTAAAGATGGCTTGGCTGCGTCCTATCAACCCAACCCTGAAAACAGGTTGCTTTGTCCTCAACCGCCAATAGCGCCACTCAGGAATGGTAATGGAGTGTGTTAGAGGCTTCGTTTTTGCTCAGAAACCACAGGTTCCTCATCCCTGCCAGAGAGTCTTGTGTGAGCATTTGTGTGTTCAGACACCTTCCAACTGAGCTCTCTGTGCAAATACAGCCAGGAAAAGATCAGGAGAAAAATAGTTCTCCCAGCCCTGAAAATGTTGCCTCAGCTCTGAAGTGGACCACAGACCAGGAACACCTTCAGTGTGAGACCACAGTAAACCACATCTATAAATTCGGTGTGACACAGCAGGATGATCTTATGCAAGATCTATCTACCTTATCTATTAATCTATCAATGTCTATCTATCCATCTGTCTGCCTGTCCCTGTCTGTCTATCTATATATCATCTCCAGCCATTCGTACGTCCATCCGTCCATCTGTCTGTCTATATATCATCTCCATCCATCCATTATCCATCCAAAAAGATTAGCCTTTAAGGCATAATGAGGCCTTTGTAAACAATGCTACAAGAAACAAATAGAATACTGCTCTCTTCCAGGCCTCTGTGTGTTGCAATCAATGCTCAGCCCTGCCCTTGTTCAGCGGCACAGCTCATGCTTTCTACCCCCGGTATGAAGTTGCAAGCAAGCACAGCATTAGGCCAGTGACCAGGCTTTCCTAGAGTAGCAATCCCCAACCTTTGTGGATCAGCAGGGGGAAGTGTTACGTGCGAGCGGCAGGCGAGCTTGTGCTCACACGCAATCCATTTACCTGAAAGGCATGCCCATATGCCTAGTACTCACCTAAGTAGAGCTATGCACACACATGCTAACCTGCCACTTCTGTAACTAGTTTCAAACAGGTCAAGACCTGGTAATGGGGCATGGCCCAAGGATTGATGACCTCTGTCC